>NDGM011113838.1:0-18393 GCA_002564305.1 Octomys mimax
AAAAAAAAAACCTGAAGTATTGGTTAAAAAACAAAACAAAACAACAACTATATATTAATTTTGGTAAGCTATTTTTAATAATATTTATTATTACCATAATAACTATTGGAATGTTTTCCATTTATTAAACTATGACTTCATACTTCTTACTGACATGTAAATTTTATCTATAAGTAAATTTTTTATAACTGTAGTCCTACATAAATGGTGATTTAAATATACAGCAGAACATGATTTGAATGGAGAGCTTTAAATTATATGCATTTATGATCTTCATTGTCCTTCACTGTTTTAAATTAAATGTTATGTAATTCTCTAAGAACATATGCACAGAGAAATGATTACTACAGACAAGCAAATCAATCTACCCCTCCCCTTCTATAGCTACCTTTTGAGTGTGTGTGCTGAGAGCAATGAAATATCTCATATTTTCACTAAACAGTACAATGTTACCATAGTCCTCATGCTGTACATTTCTAAGTTATTCTATATGACTAAGTTTGTTTTATTCTTTATAACATCACAAAGAGAGAATTATTAAGCAAGACACTACCATCACACACACACACACACACACACACACACACAAAGGTTATTTGGTCAAAGTGTGGCATTTTATATTCCTCCAGAGAAAGCCAGCTAGAAACCACGTGCTCTCTAACACTGGAGCTCCGTGGGACAGACTCGGTGTTGTGCAGTGAAGGCTTTCACGTGCCTCTTCTTCCCCCTCGAGCCTCCACTCATTTCCACATCTCTGTAGAGCTATGAGCCTTGTGATTTCTTTATCTCCCTCTCTCATTTTAGTATCTACATACTTCTCTGTAAGTCTAGATAGAGCACTGAATGATACCAGGGTTATTTCTATATTATCTACATTGATAAATGACTTCAAATTGAGAATTTGTCTCATTAAAAACACTTCATTAAATAAGCAAAAAGACTACATGTGGGAAGAGGAGATTTGTGTAGCCACATGGGAATATGTGGTATTTGTAGGGAATATTAACTGGAATAAAATGGAAATATCTACATATCAATAAGAATAATAAGAAAATAGTCAAAAGATGTAAAAAAAAATACAAAGACAGGGGATCATATGAAATCAACATGTTTGATCTCATTAGAATTCTCCAAATAAGATAAAAACCATTATATTAGCAAAGATCTGTCATCAATGCTCTGCATTGTACAGTGTGTAACGAGTGGGGCTTAGACTTTCCTGATAGGAGTTATGAATCCCAGCTGTGGATAATAACCCAGAAATCTCGAGATCTAACCACAGATGTAGATTGGATCTTACCATTCCACGGCTAGGGCCTTACTCTAGGGTATCTTCTGAATATGTATGCAGAGAGACGTGTTCAACACTTTACAGCAATATTATTTTAAGAGAAAAGAAACATCTGGAGAAAATGCAGAAAACAGTCAAACAAAACGTCAAATAATACACCGTGTACTCACACTCAATGGTACACAACAGTGCTCAAAACGGTGGAAACGGAGCTGTGCATTTTAGCACAGATAAAGGTCGTAAAATCTCGGAGCACTTAAGGGTGTGTTCTCATGTTGTCTGTGGTAAATTTCCAGTGTTCCTGATTTGGGTGGCAGGATCACAGCAAGGCCTGCTCACTCTCTCTCTTTCCAGCCTCTCCTTTCTGTCCAATGTGCCATCTCAAACTCCGGAGCGGCCTTTCTTTTGATTATTTCTTCTACCTTCTGAGGAAGGCTGGGGATGTCTTGTAGCAAATGGCCTGTTTTCAGTGGAAATAATAAGACCCTTAGAAGCATTCGATGCAAGTGCAGTCTCTCATTACTCCTACATTTTCCACCTAAGCCAGTTCGTTCTGCGCTCCATCCCGGTGTGTGTGGCAAACGCCCACAGTTACGTAACCACTGCCTCCCACACCTTTTGCTCTGACCCCTGCTCCGAATGATTTCACTCTTCTACCATTCAGTACAAGCAGGACACACCTTTCATTCTTGATGGATCTTCTCATAGCTCTTTAGATGCTTCTTATGTATTATTTTAATGCCTCTATTATAAACTTTGTATGCCAGCTTTTCTTTTTATTACTGTGAAACGCATTGGTATCCTTCTCTCTCTGCTTGTGACTCACTGTCGATGCCTACACTACTTTATGTTCTGTATTCCTCTGATCCTGGACATTTATTTCTCTCATTTCCCTGCCTTCAGGTGAAAACTTAGAGTCTTCTAGCTTCGAAGCAAAGACATTCTTTCTCGACACTGGGCAATGTAATGCCTCCCTGCGGGAGCCGATTCTCCCAAAGGGCTGGGACACTAGCCGGTCTATCGTCCTACTTCCCACAGTAGCCTGCTTCTCTTCCAAAAGTTCAGCTGTTGCAGAATATTTGCTTTGTGAAGACCACAACCCTGCTTTTTGTAATGATAATTCCTCAGACATTTTTAGAATCACCAATTATAATATAAAACAGAGGAATAGATAACAGTACCATGGACCAATTTTAGTTACCTCCCCATCACATGCAGGCTCCCTTACCAGGACTGAAGTTGGCTTCTAACTAAATGTATCCCAAGTATAGCCATTTTCATAGGTGTGTTCATAGTTCATAGAACTCCAAGCCACAATTCTGGTGTGTCAACCAGAGGAGGAAAGTAAAGTAGGCCAGGATAGTGGCTCTCATTAGTAAATTAATCACAACATTATCACTGTAAGTTTTTTTTTTTTTTTTTTTTTTGCTACATTGAGGAATCACAGTTCTAAAGTGATGGATGCCCAGTGGAGTCTGGCAATGAGAGGGTCAGGGAAAGATCTCACTTAGCAAGAATGCATGATTAATTTGCTTGCCGAATTTATGACAGTGTAGTCAAGACAGTTCTAAATTAGATCACTACAAGTCCGATTTACATAGTGAGACCCAGCAGACCTTTTAAACCCTTACTAAAATACAATAAATAAATAAAAAACAAAGCTAGTAGGCCTTGTTGTCACAGGGCTCAAACAGGGAGGGGGACCAAAGGGAAATGCTGCGGTTCTGAAACATTGACATTTTTCTTATTCATTAAATACTGATGTCTGGAAACGCCAATCTGTGTGCAGGCTTTGGGGCACTTTGGACTGTGAAGCCAAAGTGTTTGTTGTTTATGAAATTATAAAACATGTAGTGAGATAAAACTATACTGATGCATCCTAGCCTTTTTGAGGACATTCAAACACTAATACCTACTGTTTATTTAACTTGTCTATCTAATACTTTACATAATTTTATTTATATATATGGGGAGATGATAATGAATTCTGTACATTCTAAAGATTTGAGAAAATAAGACTCAAAAAAGTTTTAAAAACTTGTTGGCACATGTCATTAGTCGGAAGTAGAACTAGCATTTCCATGGGAATAAATTGCAAAGTTAATTCTTCTAAGCAAAGTCCAAGGACTGGGTTGACAATCTGAAGTCTTGTAATTACAGATTGGCACGTGGATTTGGAGTAACTTGCAGTAAGCCTTGCCAGCCTTCATGATGGAAGCAGGTATGACAGACGGTGGGTTCTTGTTAGCAAGAGAGCCTGGGCTTGGTGACTGTTCAACAGATTCAGGAGAGGTTGCCGTGAGGTAGTTTATACACCAAAATAGTAGCCTTCACAGCAAGAATGCGTGTACATGTTCCTTAACATAGAATCAAGGGGCTCTTTCTGATGGAAATGTGGCCAGACTGGAATGCACTTGTGACAAACCACTAGGTGGCAGTAACAGAGCTACGATAAAACCTGGCTGACTCCACTGGCTAAGGGGATGTTTCTTTGCTGAGTGTCAGAGACCATCACTATTCTTGCATACGATCTCTAATATAAATTTAACATAAATGCTTATTTTTAAGCCATACTTCAGATCACCCAGTATGTACGTAGCCCTCTCCACCTTCCCTCTCCCTTTCCTCTCTACCTGAGTGACATTTTAAAACTGGATGTGAGACAGCTTGCAATAACTATGAAGGAAAATACCATGTAGCCCAGGTGTGCTGTTCTGATAAAACTATGGCTCTACACATTGTTGCTGGCTCCTCTTCAGAGATAAAGTATGTAAAAGACAAACTCCTAGTACAGGGATGTGAATGCAGGACTTGACAGTCTTGCCGCTTATAACCGAATCTCTGAATAAAATCTGACTCTATTGCTCACAAGAGCTTATTTATTAAGCATTGAACTTTGGATGGAATGGCGTTTCTAACCTGCTTACATTACAGTGAAACTGGAGGATTACTTATCAGTCTGTTCTAGTAGACACTTTAGTGGCATATGACAGAGCTGGTAAATTCATAATCTCATAGATTAGATAATATAGGAAGCAAAATCTTATCATTCACAAGAGTTTCTTGAGGAAGCCAATCCCAAGAATTTCACAGTTAGCAATTCTGACTTACTAGATTCCTGCAGCTTTCTCGCTTGAGCCGAGCTCCTCCCAGGCTCCCTTCCTTGGCTTTCTTGCTAAATTCTGGTGATGACTTGAGAGCTGGCCGCTGCTGTCTTTCTTTCACATGCCAGCCTGCTCCTTCCATCCTTCCTCCATTCTCCAGCTCTGTCTTGGTCACAGCAGGTTCTCTTGTAGCTACCAGGGGGTAGACCTGCCTGACAGCCACTTCCTAAGAGGTTGATTACTAAATTTTAAGATCAACTTCATTTTCTTCCTGTTGAAGATCTAGCTTTTGAATTTCATCAGGCATGCCACAGTCATAAGCAACAGAAATATATGTCCAAGAAGAAAGGGTTCTTAGAGCCAATTACATTTTGGAAAATGCACAAATAGTATTTCCATCTCAGAAATTTATAAGACTCACTTATGTAAAGGACTCCTGGAGGTAATACAGTAATGAAACCTTTGGTATTTACTAAATGTATTCCAAAACCTTTTTATAACTATCTAATGGCACTTGGAGGTTTAGCAGACAAGACAATCAATTAATTAGAAGGCTGATGCTGGTCACTCCAGGAATTTTATATTGTTGAAATAAAAAGTTTTGTCCTTGAGCACCATGCTGCCCGACCCATGCTGCCCATGAGCCTATCTTGGTTGGGAGGGGCACAGGGTCTTCTCTGGCCCAGAAGGAGGAGGGATTTTGAGCATAATCCGAGCTGGCTTATTTGGTGAGCTGGGAATCTAGAGCAGCGCTAGGGGATGGGCCGGCTTTCTTCTGACAGCTCACTCACTCTCAGAGGCTCTAGGGGGCCTCGGCAAGGCAAAGCAAGCTTCACCTAGATCGGTCCCCCTGACCTAAGAGCCTTTTACTAGGCTCCACCTCCCAAAGGTTCCTCCCTTTTTACTGCTTGCCACATTAGGAGCCCTGATTCTCATGGGTGAGCAGCTGGAGGACACACTCATCCTGTATCCAAACCATGGCGTATTTGTGTTCTTTGCTCCACATACAATTATATCCTACGGGGTCACTGCTTTAGGTTTTTATGGACAAAGGTGTTCATGAAGGAGGTCCAGCTTAGCTGTCAGCGGCCCACTGGGCACCCGCAGGTGTGCTCCTGGAGAAGAAGGAGTGACTACTTCTTTGCATGTGCATTTCTGTTACTGAAACGCCCTCTGCCCCAAGGCCCTCACCAGAGGCCAAGTTAATGAAACTACCTGATCTTATCTTTCAGCTTCCAAATGTGTGAGCTAAACACATCTCTTTTCTTTTTAAAGTACCCAAGCTTCAGGTACAGCAATGGAAAACAAACCAGTATGTTATGTTTATAGATTCGTTGTTTTTTAATCTGTCTTGTACAAATTTAATGGCTATTCTCTCTCTGATTATAAAGATCAGTGATCAAATTAGAAATTAAATATATCATAATTCTAACACTGAGGGACAATTGCTATTAACAAATGTAGTGCTATTCCTTACTAAATGTGGTTTTAGACATTTTTCTGATACCATATCATTTCACATTTTGCAAATGTTACTTAACTTATGATTTGTACATTCCCATATCATTTGATCATTTGTTAAATTGCTGCTTTTGGTGGCTATATAATATTTCATACTAACATAAATATTTATCTTTCCCACTACTGTTAGACACTTAAGTGATACCCATATTTTCATTATTATTAAAAACTTGAAGTGAGGGGCTGGGGAGACAGCTCAGCGGTCTAAGTGCCTGGGGCAAATGTAAGGACCTAGGTTCAATGCCCAGTACCACATGCCTGAAATCAGGTGTGGTGGCCCACGCCTGTAATCCTAGTACTGGAGAGGCTGAGACAGGAGGATCACCATGAGTCTGAGCTGTTTAAACAGACCCTGTACCAAATAAATAAACCAATAATTTTAAAAAATTAAAAACTTGAAGTAAAAATATGTAAGTACGTGTTTGATGACTTTTCTTAGAATAAATCAGAATAGGAAACCTCTGTGTCAAAGGTTATGAGTTCCCACGGCACTTGATACACACTTGGACATCTCTAAAATGCTTTAGCACCACATTAATACATATGGTTTCATTAGTAAGTCAGCAAATACTGAGTACCTGATACATCTATATGCCAGGTCTTATTTGCCATGGCTGGCAGCGTGGGACCCCCAGACAGTTGTCAACCTGCTGAAGAGCATCTGGCTGGAGGCTGCACTGCCCCTACTTGCTGTGTGGCCATGTGGGGGCTCAGCACAGCAACCTGTGAACCAGCCACCACCCCTCTTACCCTGGCCTGTGCAGAACGGTGGTCTCCGATCCCGAGCTCAGCTGCCCAGCCCCTCCTCAGGAGGGTCAACGGCAGACCTGTATCTTGCTTGTGCTGGTCTTGGAGACAGTTCAGCACAGGTAAAATGTGTCCTCAGAAGGTTTGATCTTTGAATCTGATGAAATAAACTGGTAATGAGTTAACAGGAGAAAAGGCACGCTAATTCCAAAGTGAATGTGCGAGTGAGGGTCAAGCAAAACACAAGCCACAGTGAAGGGGGAGAGGGTTAAGGTCCCAAGCCCTCTTCCAAATGGAAAGGAAGGAGGGGCATAGGCAGTCTCAAAGGACAGTAAATGATTTTTAGGGGAACAAGTGGGTCTGATGAACAATAGCTTGGGGCACAGCTTCTTTGGGCTCTAGGCATGCTGTCTAATGTTCAGCTTCTTTGTGATATGCATTTACTCTTCTTTGTTTAATTGTATTTCAGTAGAAAGATTGAAGCCAAATGTGTCCCTTAATGTAAATAAAAATACTTCCTGCATCTGGGATCCCCAAAAGCTCTCGGCTGGAAGTTTAAAGTAGTTTATTTTGAGCAATAATGAGGGAGCTGAGGCTGAGCTGGGCAGGTTGTCTCCTCACTCAAGTACTCTGAGAAGGTTGCCTGGAACAAGGCCGTCTAAGTTTCCTTCCTAAGGACTTGATCCTAGTTAGCAAGGAACATATTAAAGAAAAAATTCCTATTAAATGATAGAACAAAACTGAATGAAGATGTAATCAGGAAGTTGAATGTATATTGTTGTTCTCAAACCCAAAAAATCAACCTATTTTTAAAAGCTTTATTTATCTTTGATTAAACTTTCAGCTGAATACTTAGTCTCATATGCTTATTGGCTTTTTATTGTTTGTATTTCTCCTGTATTTTGTGTGCTCGGATACTTTGACCATTCCTAATTACTGAAAAGAATTTGCTATTAACTAAAAGTGATCTTTATAAATTAATGACATCATCTGTACTACATGATCATTGCAATTATATTTTAGTTTTCCATTTATCTCTTTATTTATCCATTTTTAATTATTATGAGGTAGCCTTCACTTGGATGTATTCAAACATCTAAATTGAATATTTCAGTCTTGCCTCTGCTATTATTCCACACTTTTCAAGAGGTCTTTTTTCATTTAATAACTTAAATTATGACATTCCACACCTTCAGTTCTTCAGACAATTCTTTCTGGTCGGAAATGCTTGTTAAAAAGTAATCATATTCACATAGAAAAATAGCTATAGCTAATTGAGTGTTAACACTCAATTAATTTTAATTCTGTATTGTCACATTTAATTCTCTCAACAACACTGCAAAAAAGGTAATTTTATCATCTGTATGTTACAATTGATAAAAATGAATGCAGAGAGACTAGAAGTTTGGATGAGGAATAGATCCTGATGTTATTCTGAGTCCTTGCATTCCTTCCAAGATTTATCTACCAGATGTTGCTGTTGGCTACTCTTAGGCTAATTTATTCAACTGAATTCTGCCTTTTATTTCTGGCAGAAATTCCAATCTACTCTTTTGCCCTCTCTTCTTCTAAATCTTTAGATGCTGCTATTTGATGAGTGTTTTACTCACTGACCTCAGAAGAGGAAAATATTTGAAAATTTGAAAACTTCTGTTCATCTATTATGACAGTTTATTTTATTAACTTATTTTAAATGAATTCTTTCTACTTATTTTGATTCTCTATGGAGTTGCCATTATGATGCTCCTGGACCTTCTGAATGAATAGCTAATTTATTTTTATCATATTCATGCTATTGTCCCATGTCATTTCATTTTCCACTTCTATACTAGAATATCCAAGGCTAAATAATTTACAAAGTAGAACATAATTTTATTTCTCATGCTTCTGGGGACCAGAAGTCCAGGGTAGTGCCCACACCAGCTGACGGTCTTCTTGTTGTGATGCAACATGCCAGAGGCATTGCATGAAAAGAAGTGAAAATATCAGCCCACGTCTTTCTGCTTACAAAGCTACAGATCCATCTTAGAGTCTCATCCTTATGACCTCATCTACCCTAATAATGTCCCATATGCCCACAACCAAATGCCACCAAATATGGATCTGGGGATTAAATTTACAACAGGTAAATGTGAGACATATTTAAGCCATAACACACTCTTTTGTGTTTTTGTTCTAATTTTAGGAACATTACATTGAAACTTTTCTAATGTCTTTATTAATTTTTAGCAATTGACTATTTTAATTTTTGTATTTTTAATCACAATTGATCATCATTTCATAGATATGCTTCCTATTCTTTTTCATGTATTTGTACAAGGTCTCACTATGTCCCTCAGACTCGTAGTGATCCTCCTGTCTCAGCCTCCCCCATGCTGTGATTACAGGCATGTGCCAACACTCCCAGGTCTTGGTGGCCAGCTCAGCATGCCCAGCAGCAGGGCCAGTGCAGCATGCGATTTTGGGGATCGAACCCTTGTCTTTGCACTTGTCTAAGCAGGTGCTTAGTCCACTGAGCTATCTCTCTGGCCCTTATGCTTTTTACTTTTAACAATTCATTTTTTTTAATGTTGGTCTTTGTAAGGTTGCTAGCTTGAAGTACATTGAATTATATTCCTTTCCCAAGCCATTCTCTCATGTTTATTTTGAGCACTGCCTTTGATTTTAGAGGGTTTTGAAATATCTTGTTGTCTTTGCCTTTAAGTGTCTATTTGAATGAGGCACTACAGGCCTGTGTGAGATGCAGGCATGTGATGGGTCCAGAAATCAGAACATCTCCAGAGAAAGAAGTGTCTTTTTTCTAAAGCCATTTGCCTAGAAAATAATTTCTCATTTTCTTGCTTTAATGACTATAGGAACATATTCTTGAAGATCTCTTTTCTTGTATAGATAAAACACACCCCCATCCATTCTGGTTGTTTCTGTCTCTCAGAAGTGCTGGTCACTGTGATGCACAGCTGGTCGCCTTGGTGCACATTGTACAAGCCTGCGCCCCCTTGAAAGCCAGTCTGCCTATGCATTTCCTGTTTGCTCACCTCTTATGAGACCTAGTCCAGCAGAGATCAGATCAAGGCCTTATTCTGGGAAAGAGCTCTACCAGTGCCTGTGGACATAAACACATACGCCACCAAAACCTGGATGCTGTTTCTGCTTCTGCTTGTCATTGCATCTGGTGCATTGATCAGGAAGATCAACCAGACTGACCTCTTTGATCACTGGTCATAGCTCTTACAGATGGAACAAGGACCTCTCCAGGTCCCAACAGGAAGGCAAGCCCTCAAGATTTCTCAAGTCCCCTGAGAGGACTGGAGGAGGATTCATGGTTCCCCGATTATGTGGCTCATCAGATCCAAAAAGTAGGAGGAAGCCATGGGGCTGTCTGTCTGCCTATCTGCCTGACTCTGGTAAGACCCCTGTGGGCACCTCAGTTAGTTTGCCTGTTAGTCCTGCTCAGCTTGAGCAGAAAAGGAGTCTAGTCAACTCTTGTTAGCTAAAGCCACCCTCAAGGAACAGGGGGTTGGAATGTTTAACCTCTAATTGCCTGCTGAATGATTGTGTACGTGAGTGGAATGGACAGAGTGAACAGTAGGCTACTCCATCTGTGTGGCAAGACTGGGGAGCACTGGTTGATGTGGCTTATTGGGCCCTCACCTGCGGTTCTGTGGTAACTGACATTTGGTATAGCAGGGGCCTTGCACCCTCCTTAGTTAAGTCCCGCCGAAGTCCCCGAGAGGTGCAGCTAGGCAGCATCTGGATGCTCTCTCTCTGAGGGACATTCACCCTTTATCTGTTGTGTCATCATTCAAGGATGCACAACATTCCCAGAGGGAGCTGGGAATGGGAAATAATTAGTCAAATTCCACAGTCCTTGGCTGCAAGAGAAAGGATTTTTACAGTGTTAAAAATGGAAAAACAAAGCAAAAATGTTCACTGCATCTCAAATTTTAAAAAAAGAAAAAGAGGCCCATTCTTCCTGAGAATTCCACCCTGGCACCCTCACCAGCTGCCACAGTTGTCGCCACCAACACTGACAGCTTCACTCCTCACTCCCAGTGCATCTATTTCAAGCCAGCTGAGCTGGTTTCAGCCAGCCACTGCCTGCATTCAGCCACAGAGGCCCTCCCCCCAGATCCTTCTGCTTACACACCTATCCTGGGCAGATGATGTCATCTAATGCCCACCCAAGATGACTATCAAAAATTCCTTCTGAGTTCCACATTTTGACTGAGGAAAACGAGACTGTCAGCCCTGACAAATGAGTTGTGCCCTGTTGGACCTGGATAGATAGGAAAACCCAGCTCTATCAGATAGGCCCCCTGAGAGCCCAGGGTCATTGCAAAAGTCAGGGGAAAACTGTGACTTTCCTGGTAGACAATGAAACACAACTCTCCACCTTCAAAAGTTCCCTATGTCAAAAGGTTACCATCCATGGGACAACTAGGACTCTTGCCTCTCATCCCTTCTGCCAAGTATAAACTTACAGCCTGGGAGGACACCTCCTTCACACCAAGCCAGTCAGCTTCCCAGTAGTTCAACCCTTCTCTTTGAGCTTTGACTATTCCTCAAGAGAAAGATGATGCCTGCATAAGCCATCAACCATGCTACCTCACTATGATCTTTGTTGCTATCAGATGTTACGGGAAACACAAACAGGCATCCAGCATGGCCCACTTGGGCAAATATTTAAATCTGGTCACTAAGGGCTGTCTCCCCGCTTTGCCTCTATGCTCCAACAGCCACCATCCGGAGCAAGACAGCCAGCAGGCTTACCTGAGTGTTTCTTCTTGCTCTTGCACTTGTAGCAGTTGAGGAAGGAACAGGCATGAGTCTCATGATTCCTATGCAGGTCTTGGCTCAATCTCAGTATTTTTCATCAACTTCATCTCCCATATCTTAAGCATCTTGAGCTCAATATTCCAGAAAATAGACATCTGCCACTTGTTGGGGTGGAAGAAGCATGTGGTCTTGTGCTGCATGAGAACCACATGTTTACTTTCCCGGAGACCAAGGGCGCTCCACTTAGCCCATGTCTCAGTCTTCTCAATGCATCTACCATTCTGTCTCAGGACCCTTTGGAGGTAGTTAGGGCTTTATCACTAGTCTGACATGCAGATTCCTCTTTAATTTAAAGCTTTCTTTGCTCTGCTCATTGGGGGAAAGATCATTTAAAAAGGAAAATACCATATAAATGATTTATTTTCTTCTAGTAGTTGGAGAACAAGGTCAGAGTTGTGTTCTGCAAAATGATTTATATTTTGAACCATAAGAAACCTTGGCCCTAAAGTTCACACGGATATCTACTTATTGTTATATGTGCTGGTTGCTGAGGCAACCCTACCCACTCTAGCAACCACCTTTTGACAAGATAAAGTTTCAGTGTTATAACAGTGAAATTTGGAGTTTACACATGGGTGAGAGTGAACATTAAAATAATTTTAAAACATGTTTCATGGTTTTACATAATGTCTTTTATACCTTACAGCATAGATGGCCCTTAACAACCTTGTGAAGTGGTCAAGCATTCTAGAACCAAATTTATTTTTTCCTCCCATTTTCCAGGATCCATTTGGAAGCTGAAGTCCAAAGTTAGCCTTACCAACCCTTGAAAAAATTTCTTGAAATAAAAGTCAATATACCATCACCATACTGATGCTTCTCATAACAGGGGCTGAGAATTCACGTCTATTTTACATTGTTCAGTGCCTTTGTTGCAATGCTTTCCTGGCCAATGGTTGTTAAGTAGTAATATTTCTCTAACATCACAATGAGTTAGGATTATCCTCCTACAAAAAGCATGAGCTTTGCAATAATAGAACTGCATGATGAGCAAAATTCTGCTGCCACCGCAAAGTGCTATGACTCTGAAAAATGATCATTCTGGAACCTCAGTTTGCCTTATCACAATAATGAGGACAAAAAGCCTTCTTCTCTGCATCTTGTGCATCTCATCCCATGATTGGGTGACTCTTCATCCTTAGCCTTTTCTCCAAAAGTTCTCTCTTCCTGTTGGACTGAAATGAAAGCTGGCTGTCCTTTAAGAACACAAGCCATCAAATGAAAGGTATTTGTTTTCATACATTCTTAAAAGTTCACACCTGCATCATTACCAGCCCTTTACTCTTACAGAGACCCTTACTACTCAGAGCCATGCCATCAGCATTCTACACTTCGCTGTCTTTTCATCCCTGGCTTCTGATGACCTCCTTGTCCTCTCTTCTCTTATTGATATTTTAAGGACGTTGGTTGCAGTCTCCTCATTGCACCTCTTTTGACAGAACTGTAATTTCAACTTTTAAGAGCATTTGGTTTTCCAGTTTCCCAACTTGTCAGCGCTTTCAGCCCCTGACTTAACCAGCACTGTTTTGGGTGAGTATCTCAGGATGCTTCTAATGGCTCCAGAAAGCCAGCTAGTCTTTTGGGGAAACATGGCTGAAAACCAATGGCAGTCACTGCTTTTGGCCAGTAGGTTATATGATTAACATGAAAGAATATTCCTAAAGTGAAAGTAACTTCAAATCAAGATTACTCTCCCCAAGTACTATTGTCCTGTTTTTGATAGGTTGTGCAACATAGAGCCAGGATCAAAATTACTGGCACAAAACACAGAACTGTGAAACAAAGCCAGTGTGTTTCTATGATTGGAAAATATTTTGCTGTGGCTGGTGAGACGTCTCAGTGCACTAAGTGCCTGCTTAGGCAAGTGCAGGGACTAGTTTGATCCCCAGCACCACATGCCCTACTGACACCCTGCCCCCAGCTGTGCTGAGCCAGGCACCAAGACCAGGCATGGTGGTGCATGCCTTTAATCCCTGCACTGGGAAGGCTGAAAACAAGAGGATGATTTGGACTATAAGTCCAAGCTTCACTGTGAGACCTTGGACCAAAAACATTTTAAAAAAAAAAAGAAAGAAAAACATATTTTGTGAGGTTTTATGTAGCCTCAAATTTATCTCTTCAACTTCTCATAGAACAAAACTATATAGAAAGTTCTGAGACTGAACCAAATATATGCTTGTTCTCTTGTGAGATTTTTAATTCAATTCAAATAATTCAACTCCAAGATGCTATTAAGTCAAATAAAGACAAATGTGCCATTCCATGGATCATACAAATGCAATGCATCTTGTTTCAGCTTTTCCCAAAGCGTTCCACAAGGTCCACTGAGTGTGTGAGGACCTACTACAGTGCTATGGTAATAACTGAGTGCTATGTCCATATGAGAAGACTTCCTGAGCATGAACACTGGGCACCCTGGGCTACTGTGGAAAAGTGGCCTCTTGGGGTTGAATAAGAGTTAAACCATCAGAGCTCCCCCAACACACTGCTACTCAACAACCTCAGATTTCCTGCATTCTACATACAAAATGTTACTGAATTCAACTCCTGTTTTTCCTTCTCTCCACTTCAGTTTCCATCATAGTAGGGAAGAACATTTATCTCTCACCTGGACCACTGCAGGAAATTCTTTGTAGACTTCTTGCCTTGCTCATAAAAGATCTGGTCTTCAGGCATTAGCTCTAGTGATCCACTTATCAATGTAGAATCTGACTACACACACACACACACACACACACACACACACACACACACAGGTGTGTGCACGCACACATACTCTTCAGTTTCTCTGTTCATATGCTATCAGAAAAAGGAGAAACACAAACCCTCGACCATGACTAAGGACTGGATCAGGCCTTGTTCCCTGCTGTTTGTCCTGGGTGATTCTCCTGGTTTGTCATCCTCCTGTCCACTAGAATGTAGATCCATTTAGTTGGAGTTTTTGTCCATTTTGTTCACTGCTGTAAACTATCCTTGCACGTAGAAAGCATTCAAAACATAGTTGTTGAGCGAATGAGTGCATCGTCTTGTCCATTTCCTGCAGATCTCTTCAGCTGGCTGTCTCACGGTCACTATCTGCACCCAGCTATCTGGCTCACCCCAGAACACAAATCTGTATCTTCCAGCTACTGTGATTATTTTCAAGTCTCACAGAGATGTCACCTCTGTCTCTTTAAGACAGTCAATCTACTGACCTCACTGCTTATTTCAGACCACCCGCCCTCTCAAGCCGGTTTCATTTTAAAGATCCATTAATATGGTTGCTCTTTTTCACCAACACGCAAGCCTTTTATACTTCCTTTATATCCCCCCAAAGATCCATAAGCCAAGACCTAAAACTTTTACTTTCTTTATATCTGCATTTATAGAGTGAAACTTAAAACAGACGAGATTTGTATTACTATGAATTCATAATCAAGACCACTAAGTAGGTTCTCAAAACTTCCTAGAAACCCTACATTCTTTTAAGAGTTAACAGTACTTTCATGTTCTAAGAGAGAAATGTTTCACATCTATTTCTTCTTCTGAGTTCTCCTGCCCACTTCAACTCTCTTTGCACTTAATTAATGAGTCTACGGCATCTCCCACTGAAATATTGAAGGGAAAAAAATCACATAACACATGACCAAATTTGCAGACCAAACCTGAATGTGTTCCCACCTTCTCGTTCTCTTCTTTCAAAGAAGAAATGCTCTTCTAAGGCAGTATTTCATATGCTTTTCATATCACACTCTGTGTCACCCCAGGAGAGGATTCGCTACTTGGTTTTTCTCCTCTCTTGTGTCATGCTATCTTTCTATAGGGTCATGGTTGTAAGTATGCCCTCTCCAGAATTCCTCCTGTTCAAATATAGTTTCTTTGCTTCCACATATTTTCTAACTACATGGGTAGTTTTCTTCATTTC
Source organism: Octomys mimax (assembly GCA_002564305.1). NCBI lineage: Eukaryota > Metazoa > Chordata > Mammalia > Rodentia > Octodontidae > Octomys > Octomys mimax. The sequence goes on from NDGM011113838.1 coordinate 15,404, forward strand.
TTGAATTTTGGGGAGTATTTTCTGCAAACTCTTCTCCTGGCTCAATTACCAAACACTTCCTGTAGTCCCCAATTGGAGGTTAATACTCATGGATCCATGAAGGTCATTCTTGGCAAGATCACATCTATCTCTCATTTGCTGTCTTGGTTTTACTTTTCTCTGGTTGCTGGGACAAAATACCTGACACCCAAAATTAAGGAAAGAAAGATTTATTTAGCTCACAGATAATGGAGGTTTCAGTCCATATTTGGCAGGCTCTCAGAGTGGCACATGGCAGAGGGCAGCCGTTCATGATAGCAGAAAACAGCAAAGAGCAAAGGGAGGAACAGCTGCTGCAGCAGCTATCAAGCCCCTCTCCCTTATATTGAATTCAGGCTATCCACCCCAGGGTGGATGTTGTGCTCTCATCCATAATTCCAGATTTGGATCATGAGTTAATCACAAACTGTAGAAATCACCCCAATGGCTGGATGAGGCTTTGGGGGAACACCTAGACACAAGTCATAACATTTTCCAAACCAATTGGGTGTTTTCCAACACACATCTTGAATACCCATGTCCACTCTCTCATTCTAGTGTGGTCTCTTATATTCAGTACAATTTTTTTTCTGTTTATGTTTGCCTGGCCATGTCTTTTCACAATTTCAACTTGTTCTTCCCCCGCCCCCCTCCTTTTTTTTTCCTACTAATGGAACTCTTAAGCCTCACAATCCCTTGGGACTTAAACTTCCATTTCTTTTAAGTTTCTCTTTGAATTTTAAATTTTAATTTCACTTTTTACTGCAATGTTTAATGCTGATAACTACACTGTATAACTCTAGCCCAGACCTCCTTAGAAAGACCTTAACTATTAATTGTTTACTAGATATTAGCTTCTGATCAGCTTTTCTAAGTTCAACATCAGAGAGAGAGTTTCCTTTTTGTTAATACTTCCCATCTCTACCAATGGTGCACAGCCTGCCAGACCAGTTGCTGAAGTCACAACTTCTAGAGTCATCTAGAAGCCTACATGTTCCCTGGCTCACTACACCCAATCAACTGCAGCCAGCTTCATCTCTGATACTTGTGTAGACCCTTGCCTGATTTTCCCATCTGCAATGTCCACTTTAGTACAGGTACAGCTGTCTCTCCACCACCTCCCACTGCCTCCTTGCTCCATGTGTCTCATTATAACTTCCTTACCTTTGCCCTTACTGCCTATTCTGCCTGGAATGATCTTCCACAAATTCTTTTATTTTAATTTTTATTCACTTTCATGAGAAAAAATATCAATGAAATAGTTTCAAAACAGGTTATTAGGACAGTTACAACAATTAATCCATTGCATATTGTTGTGTTCATAGTAGTTATTCAGAGGACAAGATGCAGATATGATGCCTTGTTTAAACAATATTAGTACAAACCTTTCTTCTCATTGAACTAATAGAAGGTAGCTGTGTTTCTAGCTTATTTTGTATATGCATATATTTTTTTCACTACAAAATGGTTCTCTATTTATATCCCCCTTTTTTTTTGTTTTGTCAGAGATGAGTGTTCCAGTGTTGTTAGAGAAGCTGTTTCAAGTAAACAACTTCAGACAATTGTCAGTTGTGCTGATAACCCACTACTATTATGGACTGTTGGACTACACTAGGTTATTTTGCTGAACTCAAGTACCTACAATATTTGAACTGGTATCAAGTATGAAAAGGTCCTTTAAAGACTTCTCCAAATTCATCTTTCCCAAATTCTAACATGGATGGTTTGTTCTTGATGTTCAATTCAGGTATCAGACCCATAATAAATATTTCCTAACCATCTAATATCTTCAATATTGAATACTAAAAATTTACAAGGGTGTAATGACAATGTCATCATTTTCCCCTACATCTTCTGAAATTCAATCACTAGCCTTCACAATATAATATAATCAGAAACTTACTCAAGAGTTTGAAAACTCTAATTCTAAAATAATTCTGCTATAGTTGCCATTTATTGCTTTAGCAGTGACAAGTGAACCTTCACAATGTAATTGTCATTGAGAATGCACACAGGTTTATATAATTGATGAGCAATACTTGTACCTGACCCCCTTAAGGAGCTAGAGATGGAGGACAGAAGGTTGTCCTGCATTTTGACCAACATCAAGACAGTGAAAATTAATGTCTTGTTTTGTTATTCTTTTGAGCAGCTTGATTCCAACTGTATTTGAAGAACCATTGCAGATTGATAAATTGGTTTCAGCCAGATGCTATTTTTATATTAACATACCAATTTGTAAAACCTTAGGTGTCATAGGTCATGCTGAGTGTAGTGGACTAGCTTAATTAGCTTTTAACTTATCAATGAAAAACTCAAACCAATATCAGAATTGGAAAATAAGAATTATACTAAGCAATTAAGGCCCAATACGGAGTTCAGTTATCCTAAATTGGTTTAACAACAACAAAAAGATTGATTTAAGAATGAATGGTGAGCAAATTATTACATATAAAGAAAGTGACCAGACACAAAATAAATAATAAATGCTTCATCAACTGAGAGATTGTTTGTGCAAACATCTTTAATATGCAGACAGGACAGAGGGGAATATTGTAACATGCACTAGAAAACTGTGTTGTGTGACTTATTGTTTATACAGTTACTTGAGAGTTTCAATACATACCCTATGTATCATGGTTTTGGGTTTTTACAAGGCAAATAATATAATACAGGACATATTTTATAATATCAGTTTGTAAGGAATGACCCAAGCATCATATACAAGAAGTGCAGGAAATCTATCCACACACTTAGTACTAAAGAATCCAACTGAAGATCTGGATCCTACTTCATGAATCTATGTTGCAAAGACCCACAGGTCAGTAGTGGAAGCTAGGAATCTATGCCAGCAGGATGAAGGATCTGTGCTAACAGGCTGAGGGATCTGGACTGGAGCTAGGAAGCAAGGCTCAGGTAAGCACCAGAGCTCCCCCAAAAGTACCACAGCATCCTCAGCAACAGTGAGGTCC
>NDGM011113850.1:0-17211 GCA_002564305.1 Octomys mimax
ATGGGTCCACCTGACTTTGACCTGGGCAAGCCACCATGAAACTAAAAGTCCCCTACAGATCAGGCAGCCCTGCCAAGATTAACTCTCCCTCAGCTGTTCCAGCCCACAATCACCCTGCCTAAAAGATCCTATAAAGTCTCCTGTCCCCCCTTTATTCGCTGTTGTCTTGGTCCACTAGACAGCCAGCCTGCTTGAGGCCCCAATAAATTTTCTATTTGAGTCAGAATGCCTGATCTGGTTGATTGCGTGAGTTCATACCTAACAGCTCAGACTAGCAGTAATCCTCCCGTTCTCAGCTTCCCCAGCCCTGGGATTACAGGTGGTGCCACCAAACCCAGTTTCGGTGGCCCACTTGGTGAAGGGTGAGCCCAGGGCATGTGGTACTGGGGATCAAACCTGATTCCTTGTGCTTGCCAGGCAGGCACTTAGACCGCTGAGCTATCTCTGCAGCTTCTCTTGTATTTTTTTGGAGCTAATTTTTGAATTTTAGATTACATGTCCACCTACCCTAAGTACATAATTAACAATTAGCTTATTGATAATTGCATGATGCTTTACAGTTTTCAGTAACAATTTTTCTATTGTGGATATCACACAATAAGACAAATTCTAGTATTTGCCAAAAGATTAAAAGTGCTGAGGATATAGTGCCGTGGGGAAGTGCTTTGCCTGGCATTCGTGATGTCTTGAGTTCAATACCCAGAACCGCCTAAAACAGAACAAAACAAAAAACCTAAACAACAATAAAAACTAAACACAATAGAAATGTGCAAAATTTATAAACGAAAAGTTTTTTATTTTATTTTTTTGTTTTTGTGTTTTTGGGGAAGGGTCTACAGTGTCTTCAAGGGTCTCACTACTAGATCAGACTCATAGTGATCCGCCTGCTTACAGCCTCCCCAGAGCTGGGATTACAGGCGCGCACCACCACGCCCAGCCTCAATTGCTATCTCAGCGCTCCCCAGGGGCGGGGCCAGCCTTGCAGGCCTGGGGATCAAACCCTCGGCCCCTGAGCCTGTTTGCAGGTGTTTTAATCTGCTGAGCTATTTGGCCGGCCCTTAAAAGAAAAGTTTATAATACTCCTGAGATAAAGAAAATAGCAAAAAGGGAAAAGATTTCCTGTGTGGCTATCACAACTCAACATCATGAAGAGGGCAATTCAGTTTATAAATTTAATACACTATAAAGATGCTAACCGCTTTGTTTCATGAAGATGATGAATTGATACAGGTAATAAACATACTAGAATAGCCAGGGAAAAGCTAAGCCGAAAGGTGGGGGACCCTAACCCTGCCCATAAATTCAAATGAGCTATAAGTGCAAGTGGGACCCTGAAACATGAAGAGACATCAATGAACAGCTAGAAAAATGTGACTAAAGTCTGCGGGCTCATTAGGTGTCACTGTCAAATTTCTGGTTTTGATTACTGCCTTATGGGTTTGATAACAGCACTGGGGAGGTAGTGGGAGTCAGGGTAACTTTATTATTTTCACAACTATTTCATAAAATATTTTGAAGGGAAAAATAAACATTAAATACAGAGGAATAAAAATAGAAGCTCTCTGTCCTTATTCCAGAGATTCTCTTTAAGTAAATCCTGGAAATGGACCGCAGGATACTACTTTTCACAAACTTCCAATTGTTTCTAGTATTCAGATAGACATTTCCCTGGATTAGATGACCTTTAATCTTTCTTTCTTTTTTTTCTTTCTTTTTTTTTGTATTTTTAGGGAAGGGTCTACAGGGTGTTCAGAGTCTCACTACTAGATCAGACTCCTAGTGATCTGCCTGTTTACAGCCTCCCAAGAGCTGGGATTACAGGTACGTGTGACCAAGCCCAGTCTTTTTTTTTTTTTTTTTTTTTTTTAACCTTTAATATTTCTGTCATCCATCTGTTCATTCACTCATTCAAGTCGACACAGAATTTTATTTTTTAAATTTAAATAGACACAGAATAAATAAAGGCACGCCAATTAGTGTGAGACGTGGGCAGATTGTGGTGTGAACAATTTTAGTTTCTGAGTCAGCCCCGCGGGGTGGTACCTGCCTATAATTCCGGCACTCTGGGAAGTGGAGGCAAGAGGGTTACAAGTTTGAGCCCTGTGTGGGCAATTTAGTTAATTAATGAGACTGTGCCTCAAAAAAATTAAAAAAAAGCACAGTTTTCGGGCCTTGCGTTCAGTCTCAGTATTGGGGAAGAAAAAGTTTTTATGTGAGAAAATACATCTATGTCGTTAAAAATCTTTTTAGCAAGCAAACGCTCCTTACGAATCAGACAATGTTTGATTTAACTAAATCCCCAAATTCATGAGATCAAATTTGGTTTTTAGGGGTTTATTCCTGTGGTCAGGGGAGTGCGGATGAAAAATAAGGACACAGTTCCTGTGAGGGTTTTAGGGCTCCTTCGGAAATGCACGCCCTTGAAACTAACTCCAGGGAGGGGCAGGAGTTCAAAGGGCGGCTGGACCTGAGCGCGCTGGGGCGGTGAGTTGGTCCTTTGGAATGCGGGCAGCGAACAATCTAACCCGCCCCTGGGCGGTGGTTGGGCGGCCGTTGGAGAGAGGCTTGTCGGGGATGAGACAGAGCGGAGGCGCTCGGAGGGGCACTCGCTTCAGAAGGATGTAAGTGCCACGTCCACAGAGCTGGGCGCGCAGGGCTGCGAGGACGGATCCCTGTTCTCCAGGATCCCACGGTTCAGGGTGGGTGAGCAGAAGGGCCACTGGGACGTAGACGTCGGGACCGGATGGCCCTTGTCCCCTAATGGAAGGACGAGAAACGAGGTGCCTGACGCTCAGGCTGGACTCCGGGGCCAGGAGTGGGGCTGGCTGAGTTTCAGGGAAGATGCACAGCCACGGGCGTAGCCCACTGGTGTTTGGAAACGTGGATTTGTTGATCAAAGGAGAAGACTCAGAATTAAAAAATGAGATTTCCCCCCAGAACCGTCTGAGGATGACTTTGGAAGGAGAAAGAGTAGCGTGAGGGTCATGAAGTGGCCAATGGCAGAGTCCTGGGCAGCCTCACCCTGGGGGGGTCACAGAAACAGAGGGGCGCTGGAGCCAGGCATTTGGTGCAGTTCTTTTTGGGCTCAAGTGTGAATTCCATCCTTGTGTTTTCTCTCCTTAAATAGGAGAAGTAAAACAAGAGTCAATGCATTATGACAGGATTAGGTGGGCTTGGAACATATAAAAAAGCACTCAACAATGCTATTATGAACTAGGATCAATATGAGATCGAAGGAGCAGCTCACCCGCCTACAGAGCGTACCACAGTGGTGCAAAGTCACCGAAGCACTACCAGACTTTTAAGAGAAATTGTGATGACATTGAAAACCAGTTAGATACCAGGTATGTCACATGGATCACTGCAGACAATTCGCATTGTAATCTTTGGAGGGAGTCTTTCTTTCTTTCTTTTCTCTCTCTTTCTTTTTTTCTCTCTCCCCCCCTTTCCTTCTTTCCTTTTTCCTATGTATTTTGTACAGCATTTCACTATGCAGCTCTGACTTTAGCGATCCTCCTGTTTTCAGCCTCCCCAGCGCTGGACTACAGGAGTGCATCGCCATGCCCAGTCCCAGAGCCGCTTAGCTCGCCCAGGGGGCGGGGCTGGCGTGTTGCCTGGGTTCCAACCCCGCCCCTTTCCCTGCCTAAGCAGGTGCTTAGTTCGCTAAGTGCTGAGCTATCTCGCCGGCCCTGAAGGGAATTTCTGTTAATCATTTTTACCATGTAACAAGATCAAGATCAAAAAAGCATGACCTGTATTTCCTGTTCTGATCTGGGTCATGGGTATGAATGGCCTTGTTTTAAAGGCTTGTCTCAGAGACGGTCATTGCCGAAGTGCTTTCCAGTGGCTAAAGCTCTGCCAGTCTGGGCTGAGCTCTAGTGAGTTGTGAAAGGAGCAAGCCTTGAGCCTTATCTTAAGTGAACTACCAAAGGGAGGGCTCTTTCAAAGTCTTTCTCCATTTTTTGCCTTTTAAAACACAGGACAACTTCTGAACCAATCTCTGAAGGCCTTTCCAAGGCCCAGATTCCTTTTTACTTTAAGAACCTTCTGTGGCCTCTTGCCTAGGTACAAATCAGCACCACCTCGATCCAAGTTCTCTGCTGGATTTGGGGTCCTTGGGTGTGCTCTGAGCCTCCATTCGTGCCAGCTTTGTCTCCCACTGGTGCCCAACCCTTACAGGGTGACTTGCTTGGGGTGATTGGTTTTTTGCTCTATTAAGACTTGTCTTGTTTTGGTCCAAAATGCAACTCCCAATCCCATGAGCCATTAAGGTGTAACCCTCCCTGGAAGCACCTCACCTCAAATTGAGGTGCTACCTACCTGGTCAGATGCAAGGGCCAATGACCCGGAGCAGGTGGATTTCCCCCCCTGGGCTTCCTTGTGAGTCTATAAACCATAAAAGTGGCTTTGGGCCAGACTTTCCCAAGTGCCTTTTGGTAGCTAGATCCAAAAGATGTTCAAATTTCAATGTGCCCATGAATTTCCTGTAGAATCTGGTAAAGGGCAGACTCTGATGTAGTAGGGTTGGTGCTGTTACTCCTGAGAGCCCCCCACTGGGCTTCACACTGGTGCCCCCGAGCAGATTGGCATTACAAAGGTTCTAGCCTGCTATTCTCAGCCCTGGCTGGATACTAGAAAGCCTAAGACAGAGGGCTTCCCCTCTTCCACTTTCTTCCCTTTTTTTTTTGGTACTGGGGATCTAACTCAGGATTTTGCGCTTGCCAGGCAGGTGCTTAAGCCGCTGAGCTATCTCCCCATCCCCTCTTTCCTATTTTAGATTCTTATTTTTTTCTTCTTTTTCGGTATCAGGAATTGAACTCTAGGCCTCAAGCTTGCTAGGAAAGCGCTGCACCTCTGAACTACATCCCCAGCCCTCTTCTCTATTTTTTAAATTAAAGGTATTCTGGGGAAGATTCTAAAAAGCCTGCTGCTAGGAGCGCAGCCTCGGGCTGTTAATCAGATTTGTGGGCTGATAATGTCAAGACAAATTAGTTGTTTCCAGGTGAGATAGTTTTCTCTACTGCCCTCTTGTGGCCATCTTGTGCACTCATTATGGAATTTTAAAATCACAATTTCCTGCTAGAGACCAGGAGATGTATTAGTGCAATGAAGACTGCTGCCGCCCATGGTGAAGAGGGCTTCTCAGCGACCCGGGGCCCACCCTTCCATGAGTCAGCCCCCTCCCCTAATGCTGCCTGCATACAGTCCCTTAAACAAGCACCTCAGTTTTAGTGTCCTGGGGGTAGTCCAAATGAACAGGAAAGCTTCAGATGTACCAAGTACAGGGACAATCCAGGGAGAGGGACCCCAGAGGAGCAGCTGACCAAGCCAATCCATTGGCCAGAGCTGGACAGTGCTCAGAGAGGACATATGTAGGGCTGGCCATGTTTGTGTTTCTATCTTGAATGACCCCCTCATACCAAAGTCATAGGAAAGTAGAAGGGTTCCTGTTAACTGGCTGGGCTGGGGTGTCTCAGCAGCCCTGGGGTACTAGGGCTTTCACAAAGGCCTCTACAGGCGAGTGGCAGTTCAGGGTGGCAGCACAGCCCCTGGGACGCTCTTCCTCCTCCTCTGCCCGTTCCAGCTCTTTCCCTGAAGCTGAGAGTGAGTTCAGCCTCAGGCCCCAGCACTGGGAAGCTGTTGGGGGAGGCTGTTAGCTGGGCACTGCCTGCTCGCTTGCTCTGGGAAGGACTCGAGAGCAGAGGCCAGCCCTGAGGCCCTTAGAGGGCCGCCCAGAGAAGGGGGTCCTTGGCTTCCGCAGCCAGGGTGCCAGCGCCTCTTACCCCTGGACTTGGGTGGCTACAGACACTGCCGTGGGACAGAGACAACTTCTGTCCTGCGAGTCACTGTAAACACACTTATAGCTGTGTCTCTGTGCTGCTCCTGACCTCAACCTATGCTCACAATACCCACCCTGGGGCTGGGGAGATGGCTCAGTAGAATAAGCGCTTGCCTGGCAAGTGCAAGGGCCGGAGTTCAATCTCTGGTTCTGCAAAAAACCAAACCAAACCAAAACAATACCCATCCTGCCCATCCCTGCCATGCTGTGCCATCTACAGTCCTGAGATCGTGCTCCAGGCCTGTGTTCTTTTAATTTTATTTATTTATTTATTTGCTCCAGGGTCTTACTATGCAGCTCAGACCTATAGTGATCCTTCTGTCTCAGCCTCTCCAGCGCTGAGATTACAGGTGTGCACCACCAAACCCAGTCTCAGTGACCAGCAAGGCACGCCTGGGGTTTTGAGGCCAGCACGGCATGCAGGGATCAAACCTGGGTCCTTGTGCTTGCCAGGCAGGCGCTTAAACCTCAGAGCTGTCTCCCCAGCCCACACCAGTGCTCTTTAGTCCTCCTCCCTCACTCCTGCAAATCCAGTGCCACTCCTCTTGCCATAACTGGCAAGTACCTTGACTTGCTGCTTCCCCTGTTCCCGCTTGGAATCCTCACCAGGCGCAACCCCTTTGCAGCTATTCTTTTCCCCTGGGACAACTGCTCTGGCTTGGGGCAAAGGGTAGTTTAGCCTTTGCTAAATCTCCCACAAACGGTTTGTAAGAAGTATTTTTTCATGCGTTGAATTCTCCAGTAACCCATAGCAGAGAGGCTTGGACAAAGAACAGAAATGCACATTAGCAGGGTCCACGTGCCGGGGACACCACAGGGATCTCACTCAGTAAATGAGGATGTGATTGTTTATTTATTTGTTTATTTGTTTATTTATTTATTTATCAGGTCCAGGGTCTTACTACACAGCTCAGACACTACTGATCCTTCTGGAAGGCAAGGGGCCTGGTGGGGGAAGTGGGCACATTCTTGAGGCAGAGAGGCCCTGTGATTCCTGGTGAGTTAGGAGGAAGGAAGAGGAAACCCCTGGGGCCAGGGGAAAAGCAAGGAGGTGCCTTGGCTGCGTTCTTCCTGCCAGAATTGCCTCCCCCTTCTACGCCTGCTTGCTTCCTCTTCAGTTTGCCTCACCCTCACCTCCACCGCTAGAGCCCCTCCGGTACGGCTCCTCGGCCTTTGGTCCTCTTCTCCCAGCCCAGCCCACCACACTCACTTGGTAGCATCTTTGCCTCACGCAAAGATTTGTAAGTTTGTTAGCCATCTCCCTCAAGGAAGCCGCTGGGCATCTGTAGAGTCTGGTCATTTCTGGCTCCGCACATGCAGGTCTCAGTGGATTTCCCCATCAGTGGTGGGGGGAACTCCGCAGGGGTGGCAGAGAGCAAAGAAGAAACTGCCAAGGAGGGGTCACTCTGAACCCAGCCCCAAGCCTACTTAGAAGCCACCAAGGTTTGTGTTGCTCATTAATTGGCCAGCAGGGGGCACCGTGCCCCTACCTGGCATTCCTATATTTTTTTGTCTGTTTTTTAAAATTGAGAAGGGGGGCCAGGGAGATAGCTCAGTAGAATAAGCGCTTGCCTAGCAAGCATAAGGTCCTGGTACTGCAAATAAATAAATAAATAAATAAATAGAGTTGAGGGTTTCGGTTTTTTTTTTTTTTTTGCTGGCTTAGGCTGCCTTAAGGGCTGGTCTGGTGAGGCATGGGGAGCTGGGGATTGAACCGTGGTGTCCTGTGCCTGACTGCATAAGCAGGCGCTTAAACAACTGAGCTAACCAGCAGGGCCCCTCGTGTATTGGTTTCCAAGTGCTTGCCACCTTGCCCAGGAGCCATGGACTCTGGTGGTGGGATGCCTTTCCCCCAGGAATTACACAGGCATGGGGACCTGCAACCCTCACAGCCCACTGACTGTGGGATGGAGTAAGAAGGTTCTAAAGATGCGAAGTGGCCTGGGCCGTGGACAACGGTCTAGTTCCTCCCTTATTCCCAACCAGCTGGCTGATTTTTTTTTTTTTCCCAGCCCTGGAGACTGAGCCCAGGGCTTTCAAACTGATCTATTTCCCTAGCCCTTTTTACATTTTTAAAATTTTGAGACAGGGTCTCACTGACTTGCCTAGTTGCCCAGGCTGGGCTCAAACTTCTGATCTTCCTGCCTCAGCTTCCCAGAGCCACCATGCCTGGCCCGGCTGTGTGATAGTTAAAGCACTTACCTTCGGTCTGGTGCTGTTCCTTCCCATGGAGTGCTGCAGCTTGTTCCTTCCAGCCTGTCGTGGGATATGGAAACCCAATCGCTGTGGTGCTGCTGTGCAGACAGTGGACAGTGGGGCCCGCGCTCTGGGGGCGCACAGTGCCCTTTGGGCCTGGTCCTCAGCTGGCTGCTTCCCACCCCCTTCCTCAAGGCCATTGGTGCCAGCAGCAGGGATGAGGTATCCAGCTCCTAAGTAGTACCGAGGATGGCCCAGGTGTGGGCAGACAGATAATGCCTCTTCTGTTAGTTGCCCCAAATGCTCCAGACAGACAGCATGACTGGTGGTTCTGGTGACACAACTGTCCCCCTAAGAAAGCCCCAGAGGAAGAGTACATAGCAGCCACCAGGATAGGGCTTGTCTGGGGAAGAAGGGGATGAAAACAATAGCAAGGGTGTCTTGGGGAAGCTTGGCTTTACAATCATGTTACACTCATTGAAATAACAGGCTCAGCCAACGGGCGCCATTGGTTACATCTCGTTGAGTGCTGTGTGTTTGCAAACTGTAAGAAAAATGCATCTCTGAACATGCAGTTTGGTTGAATGTGGTTTATTGGTTGTCACAGGTCTCTGCAGATGTGATGGCATCGTGCTGGGCTGTTCTCGACAGCCAGAGGAGGACCATTTGCTGGCTCCTGCCTGACCACTAAGCCCCCTGGCCCTTGAGCAGTCACATGTTATGAAATGAACGTACAGAGGCCAGGGGACCGAGAAGAGGTTGGAAGGAGGGGAGCTGCAGAAACTATGGGGATTCGCCGTTACTCTTGCTTGGGTGCCACACAGCTGGCCTCTCTGGGGCACAGAGCCAGGCCTGACTGGCCCTGAGCAGGCTTGCTAGCACTTGATGGCAAATGCCTGGATGGATCTGAGGGCAGATTTGTCGGCGCCATGAAGGAGCCTCCTGTGTGCTGCTCCTGCTCTGTGGTGAGCACAACCGGAGAGGAGAAGGATGCGGCAGAGCCGTGAGCCCCAGAACTGCCTCTGGGGACTCCTGCACCTGAGAGAGTTTTGGGGTGGTGATTGGCTTCTGGGAACCGCCTGGGGCCCGGGGCTCCCTGCCTCTGCTCTGCCTGGAGTGCCAAGTGCACGTCCACATTTGGGTCTGCCTCAAGGCCTGGCGCTCCAGGGACTTGTCTCCACTCAGCCTTCATCATCATGCTTCCTCTGTGGGCCACGCGGAGAGCCAGTGGCTCAGCACTCCTAGGGGGCCAGCATTCCGCTGTGGGTTCCTTGAATGATCTCTGAACCCGGAGAGCCAGGGCTGTTCCTGTGGCCTTGCCACACGCTTGCTGTATCACACAGCAAAAGTTGTCTACTGTGCTCTGTGGCCCAGCCTTCTATCATGTAGTCCCAACATGACTGGATGGCTGTGAGATTTAAATAAGGTAATGTGTGCCAATGGTGCTTTTCAGCAGAGTCCCCCCCTTTTTTTAATGAAGATGCAGAATGACAGCTGGGATACTCCCTAAAGAGAACCTGACCTTAGTATCTCTGAGGGTCTGAGATGGGGAGGTGTTGATAGTTGGGCATGAGGCATTGATGAGCTCCTCCACACCCAGTCTCCATGTATAGGACCGGAGTATACATTGTTCTCCCACCCCCAGATAGGACCTGTTTCTTAACTACAATGTTAAGAAGGGTTGTAACTCAAGAGTTGATACCCAGGGGGTCTCAAGTACCTGTATTCTAGGCCAGAGTCGCTTAGTCTTGGAACTTTTGAAATTTTGGGCTAAATAATATTTTGTTGGTGCAGGGGTGGGGGTGTGTCCTGTGGGTTGTCTGGTGATTGGCACCATCTCTGGCTCTACCACCCTAGATGCAAGAGACACACTCCTGCCTTACCCTTGCCCCATTTTTAACAATGAGAAGTGTCTCCAGACCTTACTACATGTCCCCAGGGAGAGGGACAAAAAGCAGCCCAGATGGAGAACTCCTACTAGCTTGCCATGTTCACTGTGGAGTGAACCCACTGGAAGTGGATATGGTCCATTGCGTTGAAATTTGCCACCTTTCTGTTCTGAATTTTGCTAATCTCTGCCTACTTCTGTGAACTGATCAGAGCCATCCTGGGAAAGGGATTTTCAAACTTGCACAACTATAGGCTTTCCAAATTCCAGCTCTGCTGACCATGAAGCATTGGTTTGCATTTGACAGAGTAGCCAAGTCCCATAGAACTTGGGTGTCTTGTTACTCAGACTTGAAGTCCCACCCCCCAAGCATTAAATGCAACTCAGATTTTGCAGAACTTTTAACTGCTAAGTAAAATATGAGTTGAGATTAAAGTAGAATAGAGAATTCAATTGCAATGGGACCTGAGGCAGTTGTCTTTCACAGTGAATACATGTTTTTGTTTTGTAAGAGTTAGTGGATCCTCTTTCAGGAAGACAGCAGACATGGCTCCTACTGACAGATTGGGGCAGAAAACAAACGTGGAAGAAGAGGTGGAAGCACTTGAGGTCCACCTTCTTTCGGTGGTTGTTTATATGCACTGGGGGGAAAGGACTGGGCAGTCTTGGCAGCCCTTATACGTTTTTTTGATGCTTCCTGCTTCATTTAATTGTCTTCCCTAGATAAGCCAGGTTTCGTATGACTTCTTACAGGCCAGCTCTAACACCTCCCCACTATTTCCATCTCAGGAATATGTAGCTATTCAGGATCAAAGGCTGCTCTTCCATTCCTGGAAGCTTTTTTCCCGATTTCCTCGTGGACCTTGATTTAGCACAGTCCTGCCACTGTTGGTTTACAGCGCAGCAGTTCCTCATTGCCACTGATACATCAAGCTTTGGGAAATGCTGATGGTGCAGCAAAGCTGTCCTGGGTCTTAGCATAAAGGAACCAGCTATGAGTTTTTGCCTTGAGATGGTCCATGGCCGCAGGTACAAATCAAGAGCACAGAATGGTGCGCTCAGCAGTGTGCATCACTACAGAGTATGGTCATTTGGTTCTCCTCTTTTGTGGCTGTGTGGACCCAGGCCATCATTTACACAACCGATCCTGTGAACTGAGAACTTGATGCTGAGGGTTCCAGTTAGCATCTTACAGTACCATGGCTGTGTCACAGCAGGCACAGCCCATGTAGGTGGATTGGGCTGCTGGCTGTGCTGTATGTTGAGGAGGCTGTCTGCAGGGCAAGGGGTGCTGCTCCCATGGGACTCTGTGCATGGTGACCAAATGGATGCTGCAGGTCATCACCAACGTGTGGCATTGAAGATTTAGGTCTTTCGTTTGAGCATTAAACTCTGGAGAATTGGATATCAGGTTTGGAATTCATTGTAAATGGCTTTTCTGGGCAAACATGTCTTAAAACTGGGCGTGCTGCTCAGAACATTGTTGTAGCACCGTCAGCCACACTGTGCAGCCCCCTCGCGCCATGCTCACTGCGTTCATAGGGGCACAGGAGAGAACGTCCTTCTCCCTTCCAGTGCAGCGTCGAACCATGATTTCCTCTTAGAAGAGCCAGGGACAGATGTTGAGGGCCAGAGGAGGCTGACTTTTGGTCTGACCTGAGATACTGCCCTCTGCAGGAGCAGCTCCGCTTCCTCTCGGTCATGCTAGCATAGTAACTTTCATGCACTGTATCTGCGGAGCAAAGGGTTTCAGCAAAACACAGGGAGGAGGTCATGAGAGGCCTCTGGTGAGCCCCAGACAAGGTGTGCAGCTTCCTCAGCAGGTGTTGTCCTCTGTCTATGTGGAGCACCTGAGGGAGGGGAACTCATTGTTGGCGGTTAAAAGAAAGTTTGATGGCGGGGTGATCTGTATGTTTGACAAAACAGATTTTTTTAATAATAAACCTCAGGTTGAGGTCTGCATATATCATCTTAGGCAAACAGACATTGTTCTTTAGGAAAGTACAGCTTTCGTCTTCTCAAGGTGGTTTGAGGGGAGCAGCAGGTGAAGGGGGGGCACAGGAAGTCCTCCTCCTGGCCGGTGTGACGGTTTTTCCAGTGAGGGTGCCCACAGGGGTCTTGGGATGATTATAGGTTTCATGGAAGTGATAGGTAGCCCCTGGGTCTGTTCTTCAGAGCAAAAGGGTTATTTATACCTGCCGGAGGGCTTTTCTGCAGCAGATAAGAGGTGTGTAAGGGCTTCCAGTCTCAGAAGGGCTCCTACGGCAGGAAGAGAGCATGAAGAAGGGCAGAGTGGTGGTCTTTGGGGAGACACCCCTGCTCTGGGCCTTGGCCGGAGCTCTGTGGTGGGGCGGGTATCTTCAGGAAGTCTCTAATGACTGCTGCTTGGAAGGTCACAGTTGCTGAGTCTTCCTTGGTGTCTTGGTTAGGAGTTCTCAACTTCAGTATGGCAAGAACTCTTTGACCCTCTTGTGCCAAGAAGCAGAATTCCTGGATGCTCCTGTTAAAACTGGGACTGTGAATTCTGCCAGACATTTCTTGGTTTCCTAGCTCATTCTCCGGGTCTTGGGTTTGATCATTTCCTTCCTCAACACTTCTTCTCTTTCTCCTTCCTGGCCAGCTGCCTGTCTGCCAACACGGCTTGCTGCCAGGGGCCTCCAGTGAGGCCTGCACGGTTTTGCCTGCACTTTCCAAATGAAAATCACTGCAGCAGATACAGTGCGCTTTCTTCCTTGCTTTGCTCCCTCCTTGAGCCCTTGCTGAGTGGACTGAGTTCCTCATTCTGGGCTGGAATCCTGCCTCTTACTGTGGCTACTCTGCCTCTTTCTCACCTTGTTTATGCTGAAGAACCCTGATTTATTGCTCACCCCCACCCCCACCTCCTGCACCACAGTATTTTATTTAACAGAGCAAGGATTTCTTCACATGCATCCACTGTCAGTGCCTTGGCAATGAAATAGCTCTAAAAGTTAGCATCAGTTTTTTGCAAAGATAAAAGCACATTTATTACATAGCATGCAGTAATAAAATGTAACCAGATGTATTACATAAACTGATAGCTTTTTAGAGAAAGCATTGATCTAAATGCTCTTAGAGAAAGACTGGTGGAGTACAATAAAATGACATGTAGTCAGTGTTCAGATAATACAATATAATACTTTACAGCAATATTAAGATGTTAAGTGTTACAGGACTATCTAAGGGAACAGAGAGAGTGGCCGAGGTTATGGAAGAAACTGGCAACTGTTGTGTTCTGCACTTCACATTCGATGGCTGATTTTCTACTGGCTAATAGGAAAGGAAATAAAGGCCATGCTCTTATTTTTGGAAGTGAACAAGTAATTCCTCCCCGAAGCCTATCCCAAACCATAAGAGCTTCTTGCACATTCTTCAGTTCCAAGAGCAGTATGGCTTCAGGGTCGGGAATCTCCGATGACTTCGTATGTTATACAGAAGACGCATATGGACCCTGAGAAGTCTTCATATCAGAGTAGCTAAGAACTGCAATCTATTTTACACGTGGGCTGGGCTGGACAGTGTCCTGAAGGAGTTCTTTGGACAAAGAATTCTAAAAGTTAATGGCTATGATTGGGGCAAACAGGACCATGTCCCCATAGGTAGCACCTATAGCAAACAGGGGCATGTCCCCATAGGTAGCACCTACAGCTTATACTATAGTTATGCTTCAGAGAAAAATACTATTTTTTAAATCCTACAACCGAAAAATGCAACCTTTGGAAGAAGAGAATAGCACTTGCTATGAGTTTGCTACCAAAGACCAGTTTCATAGCTTATGTTGTTTCTTTGAGTAAATTCCCCAAGACAGGTCAGTTTGTAGTTCTGGTCATAGGGTTCCTCCAGTGAGTGCCACTGGGTCCTTGAACCCTTGAGTGGATCTGTTGCTTGGCGAGGTGAGCATTCAGATGCATCTGTGTCAAGGTGTTAGTTCCTGGAATGATCCTGGGCAGACGGATAACTACAAAATGCTACAGAAATGGTCAGCGGCTTGGACTTACTGAAAAGTTTCATATGATTTCATGCATTATTACATGACAGACTTCTTCATGTTTAGTGACATTTTTCTTGTTGACACCAGTGTCTGTGACTATACTCCTCTTGGAAGATGTAGTCAGGGTTTTGCAAGGGAAACAATTTAATATAGAACGCATGAATACAAAGAATGCAGAAAGACTGTTCACACACTAAAGACCCAAAGAATCCAGCTGAGGGCCTGGATCTGAATATCCTGCATGAGTCAAGCTGAAGACCTAGAGACCATGATGATGCCCCCACCATGAGTCCATCTAGAGGCCTAGAGCCCATGACAAAGTCTCATGCCAGTTTTTCGTGGATCTGTGCAGGAAAGGCCCAAAGGTCAGTGGTGGAAGCTAGAAAGCCTATGCCATGGGATGAAGGATCTGTGCGAGGAACTGATGCTCAAAATAAGAGCGTCAGAGCCCCTCTAAAGGGAGCCAGAGCCATCGTCAGTGACAATGAGGTCCCAAGCTCCTCTGATGGTAAGAACAGCCGAGTTCATATCAGGAACAATAGAGGACAAGCTCTGTTAGGAGAGCCTACAGCACCCATCTCTTTAGTTCTCCTTTTCATGCTGTTGGCAACAGCCCTCAGGTGGGTCTTCCAAACTCAGCACCACTCTGATTCTCTTCAGCTGGGTGTAGAAAGTTGTCCACTAGTTGTCAATGTGCCACAGAGGGGTTGCTGTTGCTTCTGATTGTCTGCCTCATTTCCTGAGAGGATTTCATCACTGCTGGGCTTGCAAAGCTCTTTCTGGTGAAACTCCCTGAGATAGAAAACTCCCTTAGACTCCTGAAGGTAGACACTGGGCTTTAGGCAGTTTCTCCGTCACCTTAAACTGGATATTCGCTGCAGTTGTGCACAGGTAGCTGGGTGTGCGCATGCCGGGTGAGGCCTCAGCATGCTTCCCCAGCAAGGCTTTCCTGTTTGTTACTACGAACACACTCACCGGCTTGGATTCAGGAGCCATTTCACTTGAACCTTTCGGCCTTTAGAATGGTCTAAGTCAAATCTTCTCAGGGTTAAAAGAACTTCCGCTTCAGGTCAGCCGATGGCATAGTCTTTGAGGGTTAAGAGTCCATGCTTCTACCACCCTGGCCAAGTTTCTTTACAAAGTTACTACATGGAGTATCAACATCCTGATTTGGCTCATTTTCCAAGCTGTCATAGGAAGAGTTATTCAGTCAGACCCAAGGGGTATCTGAGGAATTCTCTCAGTATCATATGTTACTGAAATCTCTCCAAAGAGGGAAGTGATTTTATATCCAAATATCCTACAGCAGTTTTCAGTTGTATAGGGAGAGAAACCTTGGCAAATTCATGTTCTAGATCCATGAGGAAGTAGGAGGCCAAGTGAGGCTTGGAGTGGTTCATATCACAAAATCAAATGCATTCATCTGACTGGTCAAGGAGTTTTTTTCAGTGCTATGTAATATGCCAAACAGATATCTTACAAGAGAATTATGTTGGCTGTTGGGAGCTGGCCTAGTAGTCTTTCAGTTGCATTTATTTTTCTCTTCATCATTTCCTTAATCCACTACATGGACCCAGTGATCATAGATATCTGATAAAAAATAATTGCTGGAATATTCTGTAAAAAGTTCTTTAAGATGGATGTTATCATGAAAATAGATTCATGATCTAAGTGTGCTGCAACTCCAGAATTGTGCTTTTCTTTCAGCTTTCTGTGAATTTCACGCTGGCCTGATTTTCTGAGGTTGCCCCTTGTAAGGGGTCCTTTTTGATCAGGAAAGACAAGCATATCCAAGACAGATTTAGGCCAACAGTCATCTTTGCAAATAGCTTGTAGAGAAACTCCAACCAACTGTCTGGTGCAGGAGATGTTGGCTACATGAGTCAGCTGTCCAAGGTGAGTGCTGGAACCCCGTGCACAGGCCCAGTTGATGAGAGGTCTTGTCCTCGTGTCAGTCTTCTGACCTGAATCTTTTAGTTGTTAGCTTGCAGTGGGGTAGCTGGGCTTGAGGATGAACTGGCACTGTATCTCCCAGGGTAGCTATTCTATGAGGAAGGGCTCTTGAAGTCTAGGAAGGGTGGCAGGGCCTTGGAGCCCTGTGTTGGAAGTGTGGTGTCTTGTTTGTTAATTCCAGAGGGACATTCATGCCCAGTGAATGTTGCTGTTGTTAACATGGGCCCAGAAGTGGTAGTATCTCTCAGGGCCAGTTATCACTAGCATGGGTAATGACACATTGACAACTTCACTCGCTGTGTCTGAATTCATTACTATTATACTGAATCCTGAATGTGGCCACAGAGTTCACTAGGGGTTAGCCCAGGGTAAGGGATTTCATGGCATTGGTGTTGCCTGCTCCCACGTCATGTACACAGCTTACGGTTTACATCTCAGTTATTGTTCATTTGATTTCAAATACAGCAAGTACGTCACTGAATAGGAAAAGATGCTGCTTTTGCCTCTGCAGGCCTCTTTTGAGTTCTGCCTGGCTATCAGTCAGCTGGGCCTTCCAGCAAATGATGACAGAAAGGAACCATGTCAACACTAGCAGAAAGACTTCCTGTAGTGCTGGTTTTGGAGGGCTTTCTCTGGGGTAAGAGGCAGAGCACTCCTTCTCCTGTCTGCTAGTGTTTTCATTTTCTTTTGGGTACACCCTGCCAGGCAGTGGGGTGCTCTCCCCTTAGAATCTCCTGCTGAGGGTACATCACGTCCATGAAGAAAATCTTCAAGTACATCCCAGACCAGGAAGAGGCTACTTGGTCATGTCCACCAGAGGAACAAGGACAAGCTAGCTGCAACACGATGGCTGTATCAGGAGGGCGATGTGCTCCGGTCAGGGCCATGTACTATGGCTATCGGTGACGCAGCGTGTCTTCCGGTCCCAGATGGACTCCTCCAGGCTTATGTGAGGTTTCTCTTGGCTATGCACATGTCACAGTGTCCCTGCAGTGGCACAGAGATACCTCATCTCCCTGCTGGAAGGGAGAGACAGTGGCTGTTTGGAAGGGCAGAGAACAGTGCTTGCGTTGGGACCGTGCTCTGACTTGTCAGGTTTCATATTTTGCCACCCTAAGATTCAATTGTTTGCCAGCCATGTTGGATGCCAAAGTAATGTGCATGTGTGGGGTGCGTGAGTGGCAGCGGTGAGCTCTCCTGGGAGGCGGGGGGAGGGTCAGTGCTCCAGGACCCGGCTGTTTCATGGCTCCTCTTCATTTTTAATTTTCATAATTTTATTCATAAACAAATAGCAATTAGACAGTTTCAAATCAAATCGCTAGGACA
>NDGM011113854.1:0-11514 GCA_002564305.1 Octomys mimax
GTTCCCCCTTTTTAGTTAAAAGCAACAGGCAAGAACAGAGGCCTGATCTCTGTTATGACAGAGCAATGATGAGTACCTTACACCTTTTAAAATAGATGTAATTTAAAAGGTGTAAGGTACTCATCATTGCTATACCAGAGGATAAGAAGGGTCTATGACTTATGAAATTAATGACAGAAGGCAAACAGGCAGATCCAGAAAGCTCACAAGAAAAGCAGGATAAACACCTAACAAAGTATATCAAAATATAACATATTCAAACTTCTAAGTGACAAAGATAAAGAGAAGATCATGAAAGAAAGCTGAGGTTGGTGGAGGGGCATAAAAAGTTCTGAGCCTACAGAGGAAGGTGGACACCAGCTATCACAGACCTCTTGTCAAACACTATGGAAGCAAGAACAGAGTAGAACAAAACACTTAACAGTGTTTAAAGGAAAAAGAAATGCTAGAATTCTGTCTCCTGCGAAATTATCTTTCAAAAGGGGAAGAAGAAATAAAGATTTCCTAAAACACAGGCCTGAGTGAATTCATTACCAGCAAACTTGCTCTGAAAGGACTACTGAAATAAGTTTTGCAGGAAAATAGAAAATTTTATAGACCAGAAATTCATGCCAAGCATAGTGGTGCGCATGTGTAATCCACTCAGGTGGCTGAGGCCAGGAGGATCCCTGTGCCCTTGAGAATAAAAGATTTTGTTTTGTTATTTTTAACTGAACAACCAGCTGTTCAACACAGGAATACGGATTGCATTTGGGCGTATAGTATGTGGCTAAATGAAGGGCACAGCAGGTATGTTCTGAGGTGCAGGCGGAGAGTGCCTACCTGGCCCACGACACACTCCAGTGTTATGTAAACACGTACTGTGTGTGCACCTACATTGAAAACTTCAGAGCACACACTTAAAAGGGTTTCACAGAATAACTGATGTGCTAATACTGGACCAAAAGACACATAGAAAATGCTTGATTAAAACCAGATATAAGGCTGGGGAGATAGTTCTGTGGTCTAAGTGCCTGCCTGGCAAGCGCAAGGACCCAAGTTCGATCCCCCACACCTCACGCCATGCAGGCCCCAGAACCCTGGGCATACAGTGCCAGCCACCTGAACCGGGTGTGGGGATAGACTCCTATAATCCCGGCACTGGGGAGGCTGAGGTAAGAGGATCACTATGAATCCAAGCTGCATAGCAAGACCCTGTATCAAATAAATAAATAAATAAATGATTAAAAAATAATAATTTAGAAAACAGAGATAGCAAAAAAGGGACAAAAGGAAAAAATACCCTGAAACTGTGAACACCAATAAGTGTCTTCTGCTGGGTGTCAGGTGTGTTGTCCCCACAATGGGTGACTACCCAGCACCTGGCTGTATCTTTTCATGTTTTCAACATCCGTACGTACACAAGAATTCCAGGCGATCCACTCCCTTACCAACACCGTTTTTGCATTTTCACTTGTTTCCATTTTATATAAGAATACTTCGTCATGATTTTAATTGGCGCTGCTGTTATAACTAGCAATGGTATTTGTGTTATCTATTCGGATGAATGTTTTATTCAATTTATCATCTCATGTTTTCTTGCAAAAGCTCCTTAATGTATAACGAAGTTCCTTGTCGGATATGTGACACATCTTTTCATCTTCTTTCTTCAAGTATTTTACTTTTATTTTCTTTTGAGACAGAGTCTCACAGTATAGTTCAGGCTGGCCTCAAAGACCACAGATCCTCCTGCTCCAAACACCTGTGTGTTGGGATTACAGGCATGTCGCCATGCCCAGCTCATCTTAATAATGCCATTCATTAAACCAAAGTTTTCCATTTTCATGAAATTGATTGATTTTTCCTTTATGCTCTATATTTTTCTAACATAGTAGCCCTATAGAAGAAACACATTGCATAAAAAGAAGCTGATTTTTAAAAGACTAAAGGTAAGGGGGTGAAACGAATCAGTCCAACTGGTGTACCACATATGCAGACATCTGAGTTGTATAAACGGCAGGGACTGTGTGGCAGAGTAGTGGAAAGATGAGAATCTCCCAACCCTGCTCACCACTGATGGCCGAAAAGCTATTTGCTTTCAAGTGCAGAGATATAAAAGGCCAACTGGATAATTGCTACTGTCTTAAGACTGGTCTTGCAGCTGAAGCCAGATCCATTTATCTTTGTTCAGCTCACCCCTGAAAGAGGCTAAAGCAGAAGGAATTAGTTCTAATAAAGTAATCAGAGTAAATAATCTGAGGAAGATGTGTTTTTGTAGAGAAAAATAGAAAAAATTAAAAATGATATTTAGAAAATAGCTTAGCTAAAATACTGTCATAATTTAGATGAGAAGGAAAGCGAAGGAAATGACAATGAAGTGAAAACGCAAAGTTAGTTCCAGTAGCGATCAAATTTGACTGTCTGAAGTAATAAGATGCCATCGCCACTGTTAGAAAGACAAGCATTTTGAGAGTGGATTTTTCTAATTACCAGTTGCATTCCGTAATAACCCACGTCCATCCATGTTCTAATATGGCATAGCCTCCCAAATGTGGCAATTAGGTCACTGCGGCCTTCATCATCTTAATTCATGCTGTAAAGTCCAAGGAATACAATGTTTAAAACTGTAAAATATTAGCAGACTATTTTATAGCTGAATTTAAAATGAAAGGATCAGCTGATCTGAGTTCCTAGGATTTCTGGAAATATACTGTTTCATGACAAACACACAACCAATTGCCACAGTTTACAGATAGGTGAGACTGAAAACAAGCGTTCCTCTAAAAGTATAACTTCAACAAAAAATGGAGGAGAAAAAATTTTAGTAGTTATCTAACCTTCTCACTTATTATTATTATTATTATTATTATTATTATTATTATTATTGAAGGGTCTACAGGGTGTTCAGGGTCTCACTACTAGATCAGATTGATGGTGATCCTCCTGTTTACAGCCTCCCAAGAGCTGGGATTACAGGTGCGCACCACCATGCCCAGTCTCAATTGCCTTCTCAGCACACCCCTTGGGGCAGGGCCAGCACAGCAGGCCCAGAGATCAAACCCCTGGCCCTTGTGCCTGTTTGCAGGTGCTTTAATCTGATGAGCTATTTGGCTAGCCCTTTCTCACTTATTATTGGCCTATTGAAAATTTCCATGTTTTACAACTCAATTTCGGTATGTTGCAGTTTTCTAAACATTTACCTATTTCTTCTAACTTATCCAGTTGTTAGCATAGATGGTTCATAGTAGTATCCTATAATCCTTCGTGTTCCTATGGAACTATTGTAGTATCTCTTTTATTTATAGTTTCATTTTTGTAAGTCATATCTTTTTTTTAAGGCTAGATAAATATTTGTTCATTTTGTTTATCTTTTGCTCATCTCTTAATTTCATTAATCTCTTTTATTATTTTTTCTGGTAACTATGTTATTAATTTCATTAATTTGTACTTTTGCTAACTTTGAGTTATGTTTGTTCTTTTATTTCTATTTCATTGAAGTATAAACTTAGGTTGCTTGGTTGATTTTTTTTAATTCAACAATGGTTGCTGTATTGCATGATGATATCATCAAATTAGTCATCTAGGTTACCAGATATAAATGTGCAAAATTAGTTTAAAAAAAAAACAAAACTACAACAGAGAAATTAAAAAGAAAAGAAGAAAAAACTTAAACATTAACTTCCCCTTTCAAAAGACCAGCAGAAATTGGCAGTACAATTATCCAAATTATTCTGCATATATACATAAATATATTTTCCCTTTTTTATTTTGTACTTTTCCTCATCCAAGTTTTTCCTTCCCATTCAACAAATTCTTTCTTTTTTACAGCATCTACTGTATCTTTTAGAGAAGGCCTATCATTAAATCTCTCTTATAATTGCTTTTGCTGCAGAATTTGACTGATAATATATTCTGTCTAATACAAGTATAAACACTTGCTGCTTTTTAAATTTTTTGTTTTAAAGATAATTGAACATGTTACAAAATTCAAGACAAAATGATAGAAAAATAATGATGGTTGTTATATTGCATATTGATATCTCTAAGTAGTTGCTCAGAATTCTGGATAGGAGCATGTAAGATTGATTAAACAACATAAACACTAACTGTTCCTTTCAGTGAACTAATAGAAATTAGCAGTACCATTCTTTTAGCTATCATATATTTTCCCTTTTCTCCTTTCCCACATCCCAGCTGTTCTCCTTTTGAGCAGTTTATTTTCCTAGAAGATGTAGGCACAGCCACAAACATACTCAGCCACCTTATCTTTGACAAAAGAGTCAAACATGTTCACAGAAAGGAAGATGGACTCTTTAATAAATGGTGCTGGAAAAACTGGCTTTCAACATCCTGAAGACTAAAACTAGACCCATGACTCTCATCATGCACTACACTAAAGTCAAAATGGGGGATCAAAGATCTAAATATGAAAATAGAAACACTAAATCTCCCGGGAGAGAAAATAGGTAGAAAATTTGAAGACATAAGTATAAGCAGAGAGTTCATAAACAAAAACCAAACAGCCCACGGAATACTTCAAGAATCAAAAACCTGAGTCTCATCTTATTGAAAAGTTTCTGCACATCAAAAGAAATCATCAACAGAGTAAAATAAAAACCTACAAATTGGTAAAAAGAATTTAGCCAACAGTCCCTCAGACAAAGGATTTCTCTCCAAACATATAAAGAATTTTTTTAAAAAAACAGATCCCCAAAATTCAAAGACCCAATCCAAAAATGGACATCTGAGATGAACACATACTTCTCAGATGAAGAAATACAAATGGAAAATAAATATATGAAAAAATGTTCAGCATCATTGGTCATTTGAGAAATGCAAATTAAAACAATGTTGAGATTTTATCTCATCCCAGAATGATTGGCTGTCATCAAGAAATCAACCGGTAACAAATGCTGGAGAGGCTGTGGAGAAAAAGGAACCCTTTTCCACTGTTGGTGGGAGTATAGACTGGTACAATTGTGGAAATCAGTGTGGAGCTGCCTCAAGAAACTAGGATTAGAGGTACCATTCAACCCAGTTTTTCCCCCTGTGGGTATTTTCCCACAAGAATTGAAAACATCATACCACAGAGATATATGTGAACCCGTGTCTATGGCAGTGCAATCTGTGATAGCTAAATTTTGGAAACAACCCAAATGCCCATAAGTCAAGAAATGGATTAAAAAGATGTGATATTTTTATACAGTGGAGTACTACCCAGTTATAAAGAAAGATAAACTCAAGGCTTTTATAGGTAAATGAATGTAACACTTACAAGTGGAATACACAGAATTGCATATGTAAACATCATATTGTCTCCTTCGTGTAAGAAACTGAAAGAGTGAATAGTATCTTACTGCTTTTGGTTAATATTTGATTAGAAACATTTTTTTTCTGTTCCATATCTTTTAGTCTTTGTGTGCTCTTAAATCTAAAATTAGTCTTTTGTAGGCAGTTTATTACTGGATATTTTTCTAAATCACTTCAGCAGCTCTATGTATTCTGATTGGTTAATTTATTCTATTTACAATTAAAGTGAAAATTAATAGGTATAGAGCAACTTTTACCATTTTTTATTGCTTCCTCTCTTGCCTTTCTGATTTGATGACTTTCTGCAGAAGAATGCTTTAATTATTTTGCCTTTATCTTTTGTGTATCTATATATACTTGTTTTAATCTTTTATTTATTTTTTTGGTATAGGGCCTCCCTACACAGCTCAAACTTGTAGTGCTCCTCCTGTCTCAGCCTCCCCAGCACTGGGTTTGCAGGCATGAGCTACCATGCCCAGTTTCAGTGGCATGGACAGCACTGGGCTGACATGGCATGCAGTACCAGGGCTCAAACCTGGGTCCTTGCACTTACCAGGCAGGCAATTAGACTGTTGAGCTATTTCCCCAGACCCTAGTACATGGCTTTTGTGGTTAGCATGAGGTTTACATAAAATCTGAATAGTTCCTTTTAGGCTAATAGAAGCTCAACATTGACAGCATAAAAAATAACTCTAAATGGTCCTTTCAGATTTTACATTATTCTTGTCACAGTTCCTATCTTTCATGTGTAGTTTATCTGAAAAAAAATTATACTAGCTATTGTTAGTTATAGTAAAATTACAATGTACTTACAAGTTACCCTTACAATATTAGAGTATTCTAAATCTGATGCACTTACTTTTAAGGTGAGTTGTATGCTTTCATACATTTTCATATTGTTAACAAACTTTTATTTCACTTCTAGAACTCCTTTTAGCACTTCTTGTAAGCAGGCCTACTGGTAATGAACCTCCTCCATTTCTGTTTATCTGAGAAAGTGTTTATCTCAGAATGGCAGCATTTTTAGTGTTCTTGAACGGAATTTTTTTTCTCCCAGTACTTCGAATATATCATTCCACTATCTTCTGGTCTGCAGTTTCTGCTGAAAAATTTGACGATGGCCTAAATAGAGGTTCCCTTGTATGTGATAGCTTACCTTTCTTGCTACTTTCAAGATCATTTCATCTTTTTTTGTGAGAATTTGACTACAATGAGCTTCACTAATGATCTCTTCATGCTTAATCTATTTATGTTCCTTGAGCTTCCTCGCCTAATTGTTCATTTTCCTCTCTTAATTTGTATTTTTTCTGGCACTATTTTTAAATATTATTTTTGCTCTTTGCTTTTCTCCTTTTCCTTCTCTCTCATGGTCTATAACTTTATTTACTTGATGATTTCCTATGAGTCATGCAGGTTTTCTTCACCTTTTCATTCTTTGTTCTTCTCTCCCCTCTGACTGACAATGTCAGACAACTAGTCGATGACCATCCTGATTCTTCCACTTGATCAAGTATGCTACTGAAACAGTATTTTCTCAGTCCATTCATGGTATATTCTTTGGCTTTATAACATCAGTTCTTACATTTTCTGTCTCTTGTCACTCATATGTTGTTTTTCTGATTTCACTTGATTGTTTCTCTGTGTTCTTTTGTAGCTTCCTGAGATTCCTTAAAGCTTCATTTTAAAGTCTTTGTCAAGGAATATAGATCTTTAAATCTATTTATTTATCTATTTAGAACATGTTTACATTACATTTATATTCCTTATGTACAGGTGGCCCACTCTTTTAATATCAGTTATCAGAATTTATTTTATTTTATTTTTTAATTTCATTTTAAAGAGAAAAATGCCAAAAAACAAACAGTAAGAACAATGACAAAAACAAAGTAACATTAAACACAAAAATGGTACAGAATTTCAAAACAAGAATAGAAAATTAACCATGGTTGTGATATTACATACTGCTCCTTTGTTGATCGTATGAACTCTGTGTCCATGCATAGTATCTGCAATCTGAAGAAGTACGCATCTCTTCTCCTCTTTTTCGACTGGCTTTGATAGGAAAGTACTTTTCCCCAATTATCCAGAGATTCTGTAGAGGTGATAGGTGGGGTCTGAAGCAAGCGTGGCAGGTTTTTGGATCATTTCCTAGGCGGGTATGAATCCAAGACCCAACAGGGCCAGGATGGTGCACTGGGTCCTACTGTTGCAGGACTGTATCTAGTACCTGCTCCCCCAGAACCCAAGACCTCAAGCGACTGCCTAGGCCTTCAGCTGTGAGTTCCAGTCTGGCCCTGCTCTGGACTTGGTATGTGAATCAACAAGGGTGAGCTTGGGGCCTACAATCATTGGTTTGGTACTGGTGTGGTAGTAAAGAAAAATCTAGGCCCTGGGTCTGTGACATATGACCTGGTTTTGGAGTGGGCCTGGTGCATAAGTCTGAGTACTTAAGGTAAACCTGAAGCTTAAGGCTGCAGAATCAGGGTGGGTCTAACACCTGCATCTACATGGGGCAATACGTATCTGGAGCTGAGAAGGTCATTCTGCTACTGGATTAGGTGTGGTGCTGGAGGTTACAAAGAACCTGGTTTATCTTTTCTCTCTTTCCCCTATGGATAGAGAATGTGTCTATACTGAGATCTACAGGATTGGGGAGAAGGAACATAGATAACATGAAACTGTCCTTCCTACCTTCTTCAGTGTGTCTTCCCTAACTGCTATGCTCCATCCAGGTGCTGTAATTTCTTACCTGGTCTCCAAGTGAAGGTTTTTGTGCATGGATGATTGTTCAAATTCATGTTTCTTCAAAAGTACAAGTACTGGCACCTGCTACATTTTCATCTTGTTGATTTCACCCCACTGTTGATCAATCAAAGTCCACAGTGCAGAAATGCTTCCATAAAGGTATATTGGGTCCCATCTGTGTCTTTTCAAAGCTCTATCACTTCTCCCTTAATTACTGTCTTCAACCTCAGACTGGCAACAAGAATGTATGCAGCCACTTCAGGGTCACATATCTTCTAGTAAGCCTTATTTCAAACAACTTCCACTCTAAGAACTGAAAGAAATATGAAAAATTCACACATTGAAATTCTAAATATATTGGAGAGGTGAAAATTTTGAAAGGAGCCGTATTATGATTATGGTTTTATATCTGATTATATAAGGTTTTCCATAGACTCGCTTCTAGCTCTGTGCATTTCAAGCCTTATTTTAGTTCTTTTATGCATATATTTTATTTAATTTTTTATGTATATATATTTAAATGCTCTGCAATTTAAGATACATTCATATCACATATACTGTTTGGGCAATATACCAGCGAAGCACAGCATTAATCAAGTTGGCAGACGAGGCGATAGGACTCTATCTGGAAGCTATAACAATGCTAGAATGGGAAAATAGTAATTCAATTATATAGTGAAATATATTTAGTGAAACATAAATATATTTCACTAAATTAAAGAAAATGCATCCTTCACTCAAATTTCTGTGACTATATCTTTTAAAACGTGTGGAGTTACTACAAAACTACTAAATAAACGAGAAACGAAATGGAGTAAAATCAGAGTAGAAAATAATCAGCAGACTTAATTTACCACAGTTAGCAATCTTGCGCAAAATTTTCAAATATATACTGCTATTTAAATGCATTGCTAAGGTCCCTTCCAAAGCTTTGAGAATGACTTCTATCATTTAAGGAACCCTGAAGCTTAAGCTTCACCACCTTGGAGGAAGATGTACCTCTAATCTTTCTCTTCTTCCTGGTTTTCTTTTCTCTTTCATTCTTGAAAATAACAGCAAATTCTTCCTGCTATATTTGAGGACTTTGGAATTGTCTAAGTAAGTAGTTTTTCAGCCCTTGATCACATCTGTATTGTTTTTTCCCTTTTTTTTTACTTCTATACCTCAGAACCTGAATTTCATGACTGGCTTTGCAAGCCACCAGAAAAGATAATTGCTTGAATGTAATAATGGTGACTGACAATTTCATCTTCAAACTATTTATCAGTCCACATTCCATATATCAGGAATCAAGAGGACATGACACCTCTTGTCACTAAAACAAAAGAAACTTGTGACGGCATTTCAATTGGATTTTTCACCTGGTATTCACCACATTAGCACTCAGTTAAAATAACTCCACTCATTATTTCAAAACCAAAAAAATTCTGTTGCACCAGACAAGGTAAATGTAATTATATACCTATATAAAAAGGTAATAGAGCACCTGGTCTCAGGTTTTCACCCCTTTCAAAATGCATGTATTGATTTATTATAACTTTTTAAATTTGCTTTCAACAGTAAGTCAATCAGAGGCCATTCTTTTATACAAGTGAATCATGCTTCTCAGCAGAGAATGACTATGGTATAAAACAGTAAGCAAAACATGTCAATCTTAAAGTTCAACCTGAAGTGTCTCTTGGTTACTTCGAAGTTTAGGGAAATAGTGCACAGCACTGAATAAATCCTTGAGTGGTATGGATGTCACTTTCACATTTGAGTTCCAATGATTTGGGTAATTTTCCAAAAGTTTCCTGAAAGGAGGACCATCCTTCCTCTTCAAGATCTCCTCCTTTCCCATAAGCCTTTGGGAAGCATGGTGAGCCAAGCTGCAAGCCAGATTAGAGAATAAATGTGCTCATTATAGTGGCTCTACTGTGATTGGTGGTGACCTGGAGGCAAATTTCTTAAATCCTTTGAGCCTCAGTTTTCTAATTTATGAATTGCTGGTGATAATGCCATGTTGTTTATAGAATAATTGAATGGATTAAATGACCTGATATACACAATTTAGCACATCACCTGGCAATTTTTCCCATTAATATTCTCCCATTACCATCAGTGTCATTCTGTTCTGCAAAAGAGCATTAAAGAGTATCTTAATCAATATGGAAAAACAGTGAATCTGTCCTAAGATTGATACTATATTCCTATTTCAGCTACCTTGGTTGAATCATTCCAAGGAAACATCTTTCTATTCCCTCTTCCCTTGACTATTACTTTAATTCAAGAAGAGAATTTTATGAAAATGCTCTGTCTCTGCCATTCATGCAAATATGTTACTCCAAATGTATTGTTGCATGTATGTTCTTCCAAAAGGACAAGTACCAAGACAAAAATAGGAGTTCACCCATCAAGCTGTACTGAAAATGTGAAGCCAGTTTTTTTAAGAATAGAAAATATCAAGAAAACTTTTTAATACCTGTATATCATAACAATTTTCCTTCTCAAAAAGAATAAGTGCACTGGCAAAGCCCTATTAAATGCTATTAGCCCTAATAGATGCTATTCTCCATCTCCTGAATAGCATCCTCCATGCCCCAGGAGACTTCATCTCCACCCAGCTCACTACATGCCTACACACTGCCAGCCAGTGCACACTGCATTGAATTCTGGACATATGACACAAACAACAGGACACCTGACCTACATGAACATATTGTGCAGTTGAGGACACAAGGCTACAACCCTGAAATGACACTATAAATTCTGGAAAGTACAAAATCATAAAGACAGACAAGGACAGGTGAGAAAGCAATCTGAAGGCAATCCATACATAGTGTACATAGTAAGCATGAGTAGGGTGTGTTCTTCACTAAAACACGCAGCTGCAAAATCTTGAATCGAAGCTCTCCATGGCGACCCATCCAACACTGACATCTTCTCCAAGCAACTCCATGGTTCTTTCACTTCTGCCATCCAGCCAGAGCTGTCTTCAAACCTGTGCTCACTGGGATAGCCGGGCTCTGGCTTCTGAACTGCATCACAGTGGAGTGTTCAAAGAGGTAAAGGTCACACACACTTGTGTGATCACTTTCCCTTAGAAGATGCCTCAAATCTGATCAAGAAAAGTCTGGCTGAAGCTTGCCTTTATCCTACACAAGTCAGCTAATCAGATTCTCCATCTCCAACTGCTCTCATCTCTCACGTTTTTACCACATGGGAATCTCTGTTGGCCAATGTGGAGCAGATACTGGAGTTGACATGGTTGAAACAAACCTTTTGGCTTTCTTAGCTTCTGTACCATTCAAATCTATTAAACATATGTAGCTCAGAGAATGTTCTGTGAATTACAGATTAGTTTATTGTTTTTTAACAGTTTCAAAACTGATTAATAAGACCGTTTCAATAATTAATACATTGCATATTGTTGGCTCAGCAGTGGTTATTCATAGTACAAGATGTAGACATGATATCCTGTCCAAACACTATTAGTACAAA
>NDGM011113870.1:0-14215 GCA_002564305.1 Octomys mimax
TTTTGTGGAACCAGGGATTGAACTCGGGCCCTTGTGTGCTTGCCAGGCAAGTGCTTATTCTACTGAGCCATCTCCCTGGCCCCTAAGAGATTAATTACATTTTTTTCCATTTCAAACAGGACCCATGGCTCAGTATCTCTGCAGAAGTACCTCATTCCCCCTTGTCAGCCTTGTTTTAAGAACTTCTTAGTCAAAAAAACTTTTATGAGTGCTCAGCATTTTTGCAAGACTGGCCAAGACCATCTCCTAAAGGCTCATAGATGGGCTACCATTCTTCATTCTGTCTCTAGGCCTTATCCTTTAAGTAATAGGCTGTTTCCACTGGAAAAGTCTCAGGCAAGTAGCTCTCACCAAGCAGTGTGACTGCAATACACAGTGATTATTTAAGTTTTTTAAATGTATTACCTTAAAGACAAATTGCCATTAATCCACCTGGAAAATAGCCTCTCTTGATTCTAACACACTTATACCATTTTTCCTGTCACTTTCTGAAGCAATTCTGGAAGCTCTCTTTCATGAGTGTCTTTATGAGGTGTGGTTTAAAAAAATGCGGTGAATGATGAATGCTGATGTTGAATGTCATCCAACAGAAAGGCAGGCATGTAAAACATTACGGTGTATGGTCACCCTGCTTCTCACCACATCTGGCACCAGGAGACTTCCAGCTCTTCCCAAAGTCAAAATGATCACGAAAGATAAACATGTTGAATCAATTCAGGACCTCAAGGCAGCCATAACACAACTAAAGACACTCATGAAAGAAAGCTTCCAGACCTGGGGAGATAGTTCTGAGGTCTAAGTGCCTTCCTGGCAAGCTCAAGGACCCAGGTTCTATCTTTGGTACCACACGCCATGCCAGCCATCAAAACCAGGCATGGTGGCTCATGCCTCTAATCTCAGTGCTGAGGAGGCTGAAACAGGAGGATCACTATGAGCCCAAGCTGTTGCATAGTGAGACCCTGTACCAGATTTACAAAAAAAAAGAAAGACTTCCAAAGTGCATCCAAAAGTGATAAGAGCAATGGGCTGAGTGTGTTCAAAGTGAGAAGGAGTATTTTCAGGGAGATTAATGACAATGTGTCCCTTATTGTAGTATGTTTATTTTTAAAAAATTAAGCATTTACCATATTTTTTTACCTTACTGTATATAACAAATTGGCGCTCAATACCTTCTGGTCCTCCCGAGTGAATCCATCTTCTCTCCCCACATTCTCAAATGTGCCACATTCCTAGACATAGTCCTCAAAAAATGGGCCCCAAATGCCTACTAACAAGCTTTGAGATGTGGCCTCTTTCTGGGCTCCATGTCCAAGGACATCTTGGTAATTTGTATTCCAAGTTGAAGAGGCCAGTGAAGCCCTAAGTTGTGAGCTCCAGTGCTGGAATTTCCAGGGTCTTAGGGCAGCTTGTCCTGGTCATGAGAAAGAAACACACCACCACCTGGGCTGGTATCTCTTCTAAGACACAATAAACAGGAACAGAACCTCAGGTAGATGTGAGTATATGACCCCTCAAATGCATTCCTAGGCTGAGCTCTCTAGTCCCACTAGTTTGCTTTCGTGTATCTTCATCAGAATGCCCCTGCCCTTCCTTTTCTAGATGTCTAAAGCAGCAGTGTTCCTCAAATCCGTTAGTAATGGGATCTCAGGAGGCTTTTGGTGTGTGACTCGTTCATGCCCATTAGACACATGGAAGCCACACAAAGGGCAAAAAGCCCAAATAGATGGCAAACATGCTCAAATAAAAGTAATACCTCAATACATTCACTTAATTTTTATCTTGAGTGGTGCATACCAGCCTGAGATATTGCCACATTCATCCAGGAGGCCTTCCCAGGGGTTAACCAGAGTGGGAAATCTCTTCAAACGAAAGAAGAAATAGTTCTCCTGAATATCCAACTGCTCCAATGAAAGTGTTTCCAAGTACCCTACGTCCTGCTTGTGTCACAGAGGCAGACAAGCAAGCACTTACCAGGAGCCGGCTACATGCTGCGTGCTGTGCTGCCAGCTTGCAGGGCAGGAGTGTTCAAAGCCAGCTGCACCCTGCTCCTTTCCCTGCACAGGGGCAGAGGATGCCATCTTCTGAGGCAAACTTCCATTTAGCTCCCAGGACCTCCTGGGAGGCCCACAGTTCTCCAGGGATTTCCTTGGGCAGACAGAGGGTGGGTGGAAACCAAAGAGCAAAAGCCAACCCCAGGGTTTCCTGGGGAGAAAATGTGTGTTTTGCTGCCTGTGAGGTCTCAGGGCCCAGCAACACAGAATCCATCAGCAGTGAGGCAGAACAAGAGCAAACAGCAAGGGAGGCAGAAAGCGGGCTGCTGGAAACCAGGGGGAGCAAACTCTGAGAAAGGATAAGCTGCCACAAATACCTCCAAACCCACGCCCCTGCAGGATTTGCCCTCCTTGACCAAGCCAGGGACTGCAAGTCTGAGCTTAAGGGGCTGCTGGGGAGGTTTGTGAGCAGCAAAAGACCAAGATCCATAAAAGCTTTGAGGGAGGCTTTGTTTTTTCTTTATCGACCCCAGATCAGGGTTGAGTTTAGAATCAAAGCTGATTCCTCACTGGTTGTTATTCCCACATGGGTAATGCAGGTAGCCACGCCCAGCACTGCCCCCCCATGCACCTACCCACCTGCCCTTTGAGGCAGGGTCAAAGTTGCTGTACTCTGGCATCAGCTTCCCAGAGCGCTGGGATCACAAGCATATGCCACCACACCTGGCTCCTGCCACCCTCTTAAGATCCCTTTCCTCTTGCTAATGTGCATAAACACTTTGCCAGCCAAAGTTATGTCAATAGTCCACTGAAAGACACTGCCATGTGGAGTGTTTGCAAATCCACTGGATTACAGCTCTGTAAATTGTAGCTACTGGCTCTGCAAAAGATAAGCCTAAAATGTAAATGTGAAGGTAGAGTGAGCAGCACCAGAATTTCTGCTGTGTGTGTTTGCTTTCGTTGGTTTCATTGCAACCCATTGCAGAAGTACTCATGAAGGAGAAAAACCCAGAACAGAATGTAAAAAAGGGAAAAATTGGGAAACAGTTCTGCAACCCATGACAGACACATCCACCTGATTGATTGAAATCCTTCTGGTTGAGTTTGTAATAAATGACCCAGATCCTCTTTGTGCTCCTAGCAAGCGACGAGAAGATTCAGAACGATCCATATTTGTGCGTTTAAAGGAGGGAGGCTACCGACTTCGAGAAAACATCCTGTTCCATCTCTATGTGAGCACATCACCCTGTGGAGATGCAAGACTCAACTCCCCCTATGAGATCACCACAGACCGTAAGAAACTGCATTTTTCTTTTGTGAACAGCAAAAAGTGCCAGGCAACCCTTTATCAATCTAGACTCTGTTCTAGGCTGTCTTGACCCAGGAGCCTTGGGTGCAGGTGAGCATGGCTCTAAGATGCTAGAAGTAGACTGCAATGAACTAGATAATCATAGCTCCAAAATTGTAGTCTGCCCAGATCCTTGGTAGAAAAGTAGTTTGAGGTCCAAAATTAGCTATTTAATTGCCATAGTCCTCTGTGCATTTTAATAGGTCAGATAGTCCCTCCATCCCAGGCTGGAAAATGGAATGAATATGGCAAATGAGAATTACATGGGGTGCAAACAAATTCAAACTGGCTCTGTTTGCCTTCATTTGCAACTCTGGGAAGAATAAAACAGCTTTTGTATCAAAGCCAGATTCAAGGAATACCCAGCAAAAGTGCTGCCCCAGGTTAACTACAAATTTGCATTACTGACAGCCCTTGGGCAGGACCTGCTCCACTGATGTTAATCCATAGAACCAGAGAGAGAGCATCCAGGAGTGCTCCACCCTCCCCATCATCTCCATCAGCAGAAAGGCCACACCATGGTCCAGCACTGGAGGCCAGGAGCCACCCCCTCTGATGTCAACGATG
The DNA here is from genome assembly GCA_002564305.1 of Octomys mimax. Taxonomy (NCBI): domain Eukaryota; kingdom Metazoa; phylum Chordata; class Mammalia; order Rodentia; family Octodontidae; genus Octomys; species Octomys mimax. The sequence goes on from NDGM011113870.1 coordinate 3,907, forward strand.
ACAGTGTCTCCATGACAGGAGAGAGAGTATCAAAGGCATGGGTTCACACCTCTTCTTTAAAACCCTGTTATGGACTAGCATTGGTGCAACTTTTTTTTTTTTTAGTGGAACCGGGGATTGAACTCAGGCCCTTGCGCTTGCCAAGGAAGCGCTTATTCTACTGAGCCATCTCCCCAGCCTACATTGGTGCAACTTCCACATATTTTGCCCTTACATGTCTATGTGGATATATTTATACAACACGCACACATACACTCATTCACTCACACACTTCCAAACTTTTCCAGAAGAAGAGCTAGGAAAATATTGCCACACAGTCAATGAAAGTAAATATATGTACAGTGGCACCTCAGATCACAAACAGTTCTTCCCACTATTCTGGTTGCAACCTGAATTGGATGCAAACCAAATCAAATTTCCTCATAAGGTCAACATTGAACCTAACCACTGGATGTGTTTTGGTACCACTGTATATATATTTCTGCTACGTAGACATAGTCACAGTCAACATTTTGTGATTTTTGTTCCAGCTAAATAATATATTTTTAATATTTTACCATAAAAATAAGTACCTGTGCATGGCAAAGGATAGGGTCCCAGTAAAGATAGTGAAACAACAAAAAGCTAATTTTGTGCTCCTGAAATCTCCAGTGGAAAAACAACAGACAATGCACAGTTATTAAAGGGTTGGTTTGACCTCTGATTCCTGATATGGAAGGCTACACTTGTGCAATAATGACAAAAGTGTCTACTGAGTGTCTGCTGTGTTCCAGGCTTCTAATGACACAAGAAGTGGGTAATAGTGTTTTTAACCCTATTTCTCTAACCCTGAGATTGGGTGCTGGACTGGTGAAAATCCTCTTGCATACAGGGATTTGCCTCCAACCCTATTCCTCTGAATGGGGCTCTCTATAAGGGAAACCTTTTCACATCCTTTGAAAAGAAAACTGAAAAATTGAGTCAAATTGAGAATTAGAAAAGAGAACCTAGTTTCTTTTCTCTTGTTGCTGACACAAAATACTCAATACCCAAAGTTAAAAGTTTCAGTCCATAATAGGGTGGTTGGGCAGAGGGGCCTCTGTTTCCAAGAGGGTAACAGTTCATGGCACCCACAACATAGCCAAAGCAACAAGTGGAGAACCGGTTCATAGGGTCAGAAGCTAGCGAAGAGTGAAGAGCGAGGGGGCTTCACATCATGTTTCTGCCTCTCACATCTTTGCAGACTTCTGGGATTAAGGTGGTGCCAAGCCAACCGGTGGCCTGAGAAGTAATCACACAGCCTTAACCTCAGCATCACACACTGTAGATCTGGCCACCTCTGAAAAAGCTCTATGACTGCATGAGGCTTTGGGGGGACATCCAGATACAAACCATGATAAGAATCCATTAACTAAACTGTCCCCAGGAAGGTAAGAGGCCAGGCTGGCCTGGGCAATGTGAGAAGAACACAGAGCTCTCCCTGTGCAGGCCACCGTGAGAACACATAAGGTATCTCTTTACTACTAGAGAAAGAGAATGAACACAGCACTGATTCATTTTCTGTGGAAACACCCATCAGCCTACATCTATGTGATACAATCTTCCCTTATAATGGTGAAATCTGGTCCCTTTCCCAATAGAGAGCTAGTGGGAAGGTTTGGTATTATGAAGACCTAGCCTAGGGACCCTCAGACTGTGGGAGGAAAAGTCTTATGAGACATTTAGGACTAGACCTACTTTACCCAGCTTCCTTCCTGGCCCATGTGTCCCCAGAAGGAGTCAGGAGAGGGCTGAGTGAGGACAGCAAGAACCTTGGCCTTGGCTTAGACTTCCTGATCTGCCCTGGGGATAGTTTTGGTCTGTCGAGTTTCCCTTGTCTCTGTACACAAGCGCCAACTGTGGCCTCACCAGCCCTCAGTTCTAACTTGCAATGTTGGCAGTTTAGAAAAACAAACAGATACATTTTCACGGGCACCCTGGGGTTCACTTCCAGGCACAGATGTCTTTTATTTCATGGAGCTTTTAAGAAGAGGCAGGTGCTGGGAGGAGAAAAAAATAAAGCATTTCTCTCCCACTTTGCTGTAGATATGTGAGGCAAAAAGGAGATGCTGTTGCCTGAGTTATGCCTCCAAATTAGGGCTGGTCTCTCCCAGACTCTTCCCACCTGGTGAGCACGGAACAGCCACCCACTCGGTGAGCTTGTAAAGTGGACTCGTCAGCCAAAAGCTGTTCTCTGCTTTCCCCTACTCACCCAGGGAGGACAAGATAACTCTGATGCCCAGTGTCTCTGCTTAAAGGAGCCTTCAGAGAGACTCAGCATCCCTCATATCTCCTAAGGGAGGCAGAAACTCTCAGGAACAAGCTCTGCATTCAGAGCCTTAGAGGAACACAGTAAGCTCCTCTCTGCGAGACAGCAGGCAGCACTGCCTGCCACTCACTAGTGCAGTGTCCTTCCTTGCTACTATTTCAGGAGGACTGCACCATGAGTGACAAGGCTTTGCTCTGACCGGCTCCTGCCAGGGTCAGCTGTGGTGGTGACAGGCCCCCACAGGGAGGCTTGCTAGATAAACAAATGCCAATTAGGGCTACACCTGGGGTCAGCAGACAGCACTGTCTACACTCCCAAAAAAACTTTAGCCTTGTAAAAGCCCCAACCTCACATTATCTGCAGATGAAGGGTCCATCCTCTTAAATGAAGCCCTAGGGATCATGTTTCCTGGACCAGCTGTCCTCCAAAGGTCACTGTCATATTATTATGCTTACAAACACAGAGATGGCAGGGCACAGATACGCTCAATACATTCTACTAAAATCTCCATCAGGGATCTAAAGAGCTCATCCTAAACTAAAGGAAACTCTAGACTTGTGTTCTCTCCCTTCCTTGGGTTCTCCTGATCTCTAGCACTGTGCCTGGCTCAAACTTGATCACTGGTCACTGTAGCTCTTTTTATTTACACTCAATTGGTTTGCACAATCTACTGTGAACTCCACATGGGCCTACACTATGCTTACTTCTATCAACTTATGACTGTGCTAGAATTCTCTCCCCTAACTCTTCCTTCCTCCCTTCCCCCTCTTTCTGTCTCATGAACATGCAAACATACACATGTGTATAAACACTCATGCACAAATACATGTATGTGATCACATATGCATACACACATGTACTGGCATATGCCCACACAAACACTCAATGCCTCACAATCTACAAACACAACTCAGATATGACTAAGTGTAAGAAAGGTTTTGAATGAATAAGTGGCTTAGATTGGGCCTCTTACTGTCAAAGAATGAAGGAACCAGGAATGAAATATAACAAGAAAATTTTCTAGAAATCTCAACAAAAGCCAAATAATCAGGAGGCAAAGAAACAGAGCCTGACTTGAAATTTCTAGGAGCATATTTCCGACTCCCCAGCAGTTCCAAGTCACTACGGTCCACCAGGGACTTCTCTGGCCCAGCAGCTGTTCTCCCAGCTAAGAAGGGTTCGTGAGTCCCCTGAGCCCTGGGGATTGAAGTCAGCTGCCCTCCCTGAGGCCCAGATTCAGGGCTCTGAGTGCTAAGAGATGACACAGACGCTGATATGGTCATCAGGCCCAGTTTCCCTAGGATACCCTTTGCTGGGGAAAGTCTAAATCCTGAGTTTTATTATTTTCTACCCAAACATTTATCCAGATCAAAAAAGCTCCATTCCTGGAAGCTTTGAGTACGGTATCAATGCCAATTAGCCCCTCATACTTTGGGAGCATGTTGCCTGCAAGTTTAAGAATTAGATTTGAGTGTTTCCAAACCTAGTTTGTCTCTCAGAGTTACCTGAGATGATTTTTAACTTTCGTGTTCTTACCACATACTATTTGTCTGAGGTGCTGATGCATTAGGGGCGGAGAGAAGCTCTCACATTTGCAGTTTTCTGAGCAACAGTCATGTTTTAAGCCACTAGCTTTGTACTCCCTTAAATTATCCTGTCCTGTCCACATTAGACATTTATTTCTTGCTGGCTTAGTGAAACGTCTTCAAAGAGAGGATGATCTAGCAGAGTGTCTGCACAAGGCCAGACAGCACTCTATGGTGGGGCCCCCTGACCTGCAGCAAAGTGGGCAGGAGAGAAGGCTTTTACTGGGGCATCAAGGCACTGTGGAGGAAGGGTTGCTATGGCGACATTCTCTGCAGACTGAGGTCTCTTGTTGACCCAACCCAAAGCCATTCTGTCCACCTCAGCTGAGCCAAAAATACTAACCCATATGAGTTCCTCCCCTCATGGGCCAAGGTTAGTCAAAGGAGCAAAAATGCCTAAAAGATATTTCTTCACTCAGCCAAGAGAAGACACCGTTTGTTTCTAGGTCAGAGTTGGGATTCTGACAATGTCCCTGAGAAGCTTAAAAGCACCAGCTACTGTGAAGGAGGGAAGACTTCCCAGAGCCACAGGGACCACACCATATCTTTAGTGGCTCTGGAGGCCTGAGCAGGAGCCAAGGCTATCATCCTACACATAAGAGAAAAATATGAAGGCCCAGGGCGATTCCCCAACAAACTTATCACAAATTCTTCTCTCATTATGGACTTTAAATAACCTGGCAAATGCAGCTCATATTTCCATTTTCCAAGAATTTAACAGATTAAATTCTCCAATCTATCTTCCCTGTTCCATACCATGACAAATAACAAAATTATGCTATATATTTATCTACAAATAAGTCCCTAATACATTCATTTTAGTCAAATTCCATTTATTACATAAATCACTGGTTTAGGAGGCTGAACTAAAACCCCATAAGGTCAGAGAATTTAAAATACATTCCTTATATTTCTAGCTTCAGATTTCCTACTAAATTACAGAAATATACAGCATACAATCATTTTCATGAATTGTAAGATAATCAGTATTCAACATCATCACTATCATCATCAAATAAGGCAAAGATCTCCTACATTACTAGTTAGTAAATGTTTTGCATATTATTATTATTATAATAAATAGTATTCTGCTTCACAGACATACTTTGTTGAATATACCTTTTAAAGAGAGTTTGAAGTTTTAAAGTTTATTTAGGGTTTAAAAGAATTTTCTTGGGGCCAGCAAGATAGCTAAGCAGACTAAAGCAACTGCTTAGGCAAGCTTAGGCAAGTGCAGAGCCCGGGGTTCAATCCCCAGCACCACATGCTGCACCACCGCCCTGAGGGCTGGCTAAGTGGTACATGCCTGTAATCCCAGCTCTGGGGAGCCTGAAAGCAGGAAGATTGCCTTGGGTTCCAGCTGAATAGTGAGACCCTGCAACAACAAAATACATAATAAATAAATAAATAAAAGTATTTTCCTCCCCTCTCATATCATTGTGGTGGATTTACAATTTGGGGAGTATTTGTTTACTTTTAGATTTGGTTGTCTCTCTCCCCTGTATCATCGTAGCAACTCCACAGTGCTTTACAGATAAATCTTTCGCTACTTAGAGAATCCATTTGTCATTAATCACTATCTCTCTTTGATTCTCCCCTAAAAATAAAATATGCACTTGAACGGTTTTATAAAGCATATTTCTACACTAATTTACCATAACATCAATCCACCAAAAGATAAGAGTTTTAAGCTAATAAACACAACAATGATGGACCTGGTGATATAGATGCTAGGAGTTGGACTGGAGTGTGTAGATGGATTTGGGAGAATCCACGCACACATGGCAGGCAGGACTTTAACATTTCACAGTCCACCGACTCAGGCACACTACAGATTAAGTTCAGTTCTCTGAAGTTGCTGGTTGGATTGGCATTTCTTTCTACTTGAAGTGGCATCTTCAGCTCCCTCCTGCCTCTTGCGATTAGCTGAGACAGACCCTGAGGAAAGAGTTCTGTGAGTTCCGCAGCACTCAGACACAGCCTGGGGCTGCTCCAGCTCAGCAGGGAGTGTGCTGGAGAAGGCAGCCCGACACCTAACTAACTCCTCCAAAACTCCACATTCTCAGGAGTGTCTCATGCACCTGGCTCTTGTGGCAAAATGAATCTAGTCTTAAAACTTCGGGTTGAAACCAGTAGTTTATTCAAGCTACATCTTCTTACTGTCTTGTCCTTAACAGATGGTAAGAATTTAGAGAGGCTTTACAACATAATATGCAACTTTAGAGACCTAAAAATCACCCAGTAGTTGAAGCATTGGGAGAATATAAGCACAGTATAATTAACAGAAGTAGAAGGACAGGAAGGACTAGCTTCCCTGAGAAACTGCCTCCCACAAGAAAGAGTAAAGTTCCCAATGTTGTGGTAACATTGTAGAAACTAAGACATGCTGCTGCCCCGAAAACTCCCACCCGGAAGATGTAAAACTTCAGGTTAAATTCAAGGTTTCCTCAAGCATTTTTTAGTTTTAGGAAGTATTTTGTGTTCAACTTATTGTCACCACTAACTAGCCATTATCATCTTCACCATTATCCTATCATCACCATCATTGCCACCATCACAACAGTTGCCATCATTATCATCATCACTATTACCATGTCCACCGCCACTGTCGCATCATCACACCATCACCTCCATCTTCACCATTGTCATCACCACCATCACCATAATCATCATTATCCTAAGCAGCAACAGCTACATCACCATTGTCACCAGCAGCACCATCCTGCTCACCACTGCCACCATGGACAGCAGGACCGTCATTGCTGTCATCACCACCATGCTCATCTGATTCTCAATACCACTTCAAGCTGCAGAGAAGAGCTTCTCACCCCTCCTTGGGCGGCGGGGCTGGGCATCTGTTTCTCATGCTGTCCAGGTTGCATTTCTGCCTTTGATTCTCCCTTTCAAGATGACTCACAGACAAGTCCAAATTGGATCTCAAAAAATATTTGGTTAGCTTCAGGGTAAAAAAAAAAAAAAAAGAAAAAAAAAAACCTGTCTGAAACCTTCTAAAAGTTTATTTTATCAAAGGAGTACAACAATCTTTTCTCCCAAAAGATAGCCCTTAGATACTTCGGCTCTTGAAACCAGTAAGAAAGTACAGTGGAAAATTTTTCTCTCTCTAAGAGAAAGTTCCCTTAAAAACCCAAATGTCTGCTATTGAGCTCATCACTGAGAATAAATGGGGAGACTCCATGTACACAACTTCTAAAGCTTAAATAAAAACCTTTTCAAAGATGTTTACTAAAGCATAGGGTCTGGGGTTCGATCCCTGGTATCACATGCTGTGCAGGCCCCACCCCAGGGTATGCTGAGCCTGAGATGGAGTCCAGGCATGGTTGTGCACACCTGTAATCCCAGCTGATGGGGAGGCTGAAAACAGGAGAATCACTATGAGCCTGAACTGCATCCTGAGACCCTGTACCAATTAAAAAATAAAAAATAAACAAAGATGTTTACTACTCATTCATGTTTAAATATTTAAATGCTAAGATCACTATGTTTTATGCATAATTTGTATGCAAAACAGTTAACTGTTTCTCTGATGCATTATAATCCAAAATGGATTCATGAAAATTTTTAAAGAAAGTAAAAATAAATTGAAATTTACTGTTATTCCAACTACTCTAAGTGTGGTATGCACAGTATGGCATAGGTGGGTAGGTATGTGTGCACAGTGAGCGCTCTGAAAGAAAAGGAGGAAAACCCAAGTGATGGATGAATAAAGACACCCTTAATCTCATAATTTCTGGACCTAGGAAAGTGCCTACCTTCTACAGACCCTCAGTAATGAAAGGAACTTAAGAAAAGCTGAAGGACTCTGAGCTATAGCAGCACTTTCACACGTGCCAGTCTCATCAAATCCTCAAGGTCTCTGTTACTGTTGCAGTTTTATTAAGAGGAAGAAACCACTTCACAGTGAGCTTAAGTAACCTTCCCAAGGTTGCACAGAGAGTAAATGATAGAACCAGGACTCGATCTATACCACGTGAGGACCAACTCCCACCCACCATGTCTTTCTGCATGACCTGGAAGCCAGATGTAAATGTTTTACAATTTATAAATGCAGAAAAAGTGAAAAAAAATAGTACAGTCATCCCTCACTATCCACTGGGGTTTGATTCCAGGATCCTCTGTGGATACCAAGCCCATGGATGTTCAAGTCGCTTACATAAAATGGTGTAGTATTCGTGCATAACTTACACACATCTTCCCATAAGTTTTAAATCATCTCTAGATTTCTTATAATAACTAATACAATGCAAAGATCATGTAAGTAGCTGTTATATGAGGTAGTTAATTTTTTAATTTATTACATACAGTAAAAGACACATTGAAATTTAGCCCCTTCAGAATACTTAAAATATGCTCCTTCTTCAAACACCTTTGTCCCACCATTCTTGGAGATGTGTTTTTTGCTATACTAAGTTCATTTAATTTAAACATTCACCTTCTTTTTCCATAGGCACCCGCATGGATTACTCAGAGAAAAATGACGATTACAAAGTATATGCATCTTCAATAGAGGAGCAATGTTTTTCCAAATAGTTTTGACCCTTGACTGGTTGAATGCGCAAGTGTAGAACTCATGGATAGGAAGGCAGACTGTACTTAGGACATGTAAAATCATACATTTACATGTTGAAATGTTTGTCCATAAACCAAGTGTAGAGAAACCCAGTCAAGCTGATTCATCGCGCTTCACCGGATGCCCTGGTGGGTAGAGCAGAGCCTGGCGGTGTAGACAAGCGGTCTGGCACGCTGCCCTCCGGAGCCGCTCCGCCCCTCCGCCCACCCCAGGACAGGGGCTGACGCGGGCTGAGCTGCACTGCTCCAGAGCTCAGCTCTTAACCCGGATGCTGCTGGAGCTAAGGAGACCCCCCACGCTGCATTTCCTTCCACCTCCTGGGGAGCCTCGGACACGTCTTGCCCTCCTCAGCTCCCAGGCCCTTCCGTCCCTAACTGGTTCCCTGCCCCTTCTCACCACCACCTCTTCCTTCCCAGTGAACAGCAGCAAGCACCTTGTCAGGAAATTCCGAGGGCACCTGCGCACCAAGATCGAGTCTGGGGAAGGGACGGTCCCCGTCCGAGGGCCCAGCACAGTCCAGACGTGGGACGGCATCCTGCTGGGGGAGCAGCTGGTCACCATGTCCTGCACAGACAAGATTGCCAGGTAAGAGGCCGTCAGCCATCCTCCTCCAGAGCCCACCAGCAGGCTCAGTTCAGCCCAGTCACAAGTGAGGCCAGAGAAACACAGCGTATACTGTGAAAGGTCTGTGTGGCAAAGCACGGCGCCTCTCTCCCGCGCCCAAGCCATGTGCTTGAAGCAAACGTGCCCTGAAAGTTAGCGCGATGTTGCAGGTCTATCATTTCAGAGCTTTGCAAGGCTGAGCAGAAAGAGCGCAAGCTCAACTCCAGCCCAGGCAACTTAGAAAGACCCTGTGTCAAAATTAATTTTTTCATAATGGGCTGGGGATATAGCTCAGTAGAAAGTCCCTGGGTTTGATCCCCAATATGAAAAAAAAGGTCTGCAGAGAGTGAGTACCTTGCAATTTCAGGTCGCCAGTGCAAACAAATAAGATCTATGGCTTGAGTCTCCCTCCTGACTGGCCACAGAATTAGCTGAGAGGCGAAGGAGCTCCCCCTCCCAGGCCTCTTTTAAATAAAACTTGACAATTACTCAGGGAAAGACACTGACCTTTAGCTGGCCCTGACATCTCTCCCACATTATTGTAAAAGATGTTTTCCTTTTAGAAATTTTCAAAAACCTCCATATGCTGGTCTCAGGAGCAGAAGCCTCAGCCCCTGGGTGAGCAGGAGGAGGGGAACTTTGGGCAAAGGGGTTCTCCCCTCCCAGCGCCCTCACAGAGCTCCTGCTAGTGAATGGACATCCCCAAGGATGGCAGGCGTCCCCCTGCTATCCCTGCCTCGTTCTGTTGCCCTAGGTCAGCTCTCTAGCCCTCGTTCTCCATGATGATGCCCTAAAATGTCGTCCCCACTTTAGGAACATTTCCATTAGTGCAGTTTGGAACACTTTGAGGGGTGGAGTACAGAAGCCTGAGTTTGCCTGGAAACACCATCAGCTCCCCAAAGCCACCCAATAGTAACAGGAGTGGTAAAATGGTCCTAGAAATCCTGGGTTAGGAGTGAATCAGATCTCCTAACAACTTCGATAAATAAATTCCGTAATTCATAGCCCAAGAAAAAAGAGTGTTCTACTCTGCAAATGTGTATACCATGAAATTCCTATAGCATGGCTGTTGCTGAAACTTTCTCTGTGAACATGTTGGTGGCTGAAGCTAGTTGAAGAGGTTGATCTCACAGGATGTGAAGGGGAAAGAGGCTGGGGAGGAGAGAAGGAAAAGGCTGAGGAAAACCATGCACGTCGCCTCAGGCAAATGTGGCCACGACATGAAGCATGCTGTACCGATGAGGC
>NDGM011113875.1:0-13781 GCA_002564305.1 Octomys mimax
GGGGAGGGCTGGGGGAGAATGAAACAAATGATAAATAAAAGATTATAATAACATGTAACACCCAAGATGAATATCGAATGCATTATTCTGGGCAAAAGAAACCCCAGCCTACCTGTAAAAGGTATACAAAGCCTTTTGTGTATTTTAGAAAATGCCAAGCACAGAGATGGTGATAGGGACTGCTGATTTCCAGGAGTATAAAGGAGAAGAGGATGTATGGATGGAAGGATAAAATGAAGGAGGCTCTTACGGGTAATTGAAATAATATATAGCATGATTGTGGTGATAGTTATGGGACTCTGCACATGTATTTGAATCTATAATACTGCATGCTAAAATGAACAGTATTACCATATAGTAATTAAAATATCTAGAACTTGCACAAAATCTTGGAGTGCTAAGCATATTTATTATCTTCATTGTGAAAATGCTTCACAGGATTAGACAAGCCCCAAAACTTATCAAATGGCGTGCTTAAAACATGCATATTGTATCATACAACTATGTCTTAATAGAAAAAGTTTAAAAACTTGACATATACACAATTTACTTACAGCTGGCATTTTAAAAGTAGCTCACTCAAAGCAAACAAACTTACAGCTCTGTCTTCACTTGAAGAACTTAAATAGAGTCAGGGTTTATTTTCTCACTCAAAGACCCAGAAGAAGGACTCGCTGTAAACATTTTAGTATTTCAAATAGATGTCCTTAGAAATAAGGGGTCACTTTTCAGATCTGGACCACTAATTATCATGGTGTCTGTGAAGCTTTACAAAAGTACAAATTGTTTAATGTCTTTCTCCTTTAAAAATTTATTCTATTGAAAAATCTTCTTACAAACCTTCACATCATGATTTAGCCTTGAACATTACAAAGAATAATTTAAGGAAAACTTTCAAGAAAATATACCTCAGTTAATTATTATGGTTTGGATCAAAAATCCCCTTGTGAGCTTTCAGGAGGTAATTGGATCAAGAGATTAATGAATTCATGAGCTCTTGGCTGGGTGTGCTGGGGAGCTGGGGCCTACCTGGAGGAGGTGGGCCACTGGGTATGCCCGGGAGGGTCTACTCTTGGCCCAGCTGCGCACTTCTCTGCACTTCCTGGCTGCCCTCCACATAAACCCCGACCACGAGTTGCACCTTGGAGTCAGTGACTATGAACTGAACCCCTGAAGCAGCGAGCCACGGGGACCTTTGTTTCTTCACACTGCAGGTGTCGGGCGTCTTGCTAAAGGGATTAACAGCTCACTAATACATGTATTTACTTTACATAAGGGGAATCCACAAATGTTACCTACGAAGCCTGAATAGCAACACCATCTCATGGTCACATGGGGTGCAGAGTTTTGTCTGCAAGAAATCTTACATTTGGTTTTATAACCTGCTCTTTAAAATGCCTTGATCAGCTGCATTTCCCTGATAGGGCAGGACAGTGAGAAGTCTTCCATACATTTATTGGTCATTTGTATTTCTTCTTTTGAGAAGTGTCTGCTCCCACAGAAGAAGTAGTGTAGTGGGACTATTTGTAAAAGGGAAAGGGAATATGAACAATACCATATACATATCATAGGCAAACCCACCAATTTATACAATTAATATGCAATTATAATTATAAAATTATAAATAATCTGTATGATATATTTGGCTCCTCTTAGCTACCTTCTGAGGAAATGAAAGACAATGATCTTTTAAATGTCAGGCAAACCTATGACAAAACACCAAATTCTGCATTTATTTACTTATTTATTTAATACAGACTCATAGTGTACGACACAGCTCAGATCCTCCTGGTGCAGCCTCCCCAGAGCTGGAATTACAAGTGTGCACCACCATGCCCAGTTCTGTTGGCTGACACAATGGGCCTGGGGTTTCAGGGCTGGCTGTGTGGTGCCAGGGATCAAACCCAGGTCCTTGCACTGGCCAGGTAGGCGCTCAGCCTGCTGAGCTCTCTCCCCAGCCCCCAGTTCTGTATTTGAGACTCTAAAACACAGCTATTCAAAAATGAAGTTTAAAGCAAAACCCTTGAAAGGACACTGAATTCATTTCTCCCTGAACTTGTTCTATGAAGCCAACTTGCTACTTTGATAGGTATTAAAAGAATATCTAGGGCTGGTGAGATAGCTCAGTGAACTAGGAGCCTACGTTGGCAAGTGCAGGAACCAGGGTTTGATCCCTAGTCCTGTATACCACGCTGGCCCTGCCCAGGACATGCTGAGTAATCAGAGCTGGGGAGGCCGAAAACAGGAGGATCACTACAAGTCCAAGCTTCAGAGCCAGTCAAATAGCTGTGGGGATTAAAGTACCTGCAAGCAGGCTCAGGGGCCAGGATTTCAATCCCCAGGCCTGCTGTGCCGGTCCCACCCCCAGCGCACGCTGAGATGGCAATTGAGACTGAGTGAGATGTCACAAGCCTGTAATCCCAGCTCTTGGGAGTCTGATCTAGTAGTGAGACCCTGAACACCCTGTAGACATTTCCCTAAAATACAAAACAATTAGGACAATTTGAGATGTGACTGAAAACCATAATAACTTTAAATTTTAAAAATGTATTACAATTAAAACACCTCATTGATATTAATTCTTTTAAAATACTTTTCTTACAACACTCTCATCCCGTTGGTTTTAGCACTTTCCAAAACCCTTTGATTCTGTAGGCGCCTCACCGTGGAAGTCTAGGTGTTCTAAACTGGCCCAGCACACTCACCTGTTACGCGCATTCATAAGCTGACAGCTGGAATGAATAAGGTGGCTGGTGAGCCACTCTAATGCTCTCACAAGCTTGCTCTTCTATTGGCTGCCCTTGAGCTGCAGCCTTTACCATATTTTTGATCATACTCCTGAAAAGATTTCAGGACTGCCTCACAGGTCCCAAGCCTAATGGGATAAGTGTGCTCAAGCTGAGGTAGAATTTTTGAGGAGGGACAAATGGCAGTGGGTCTTTACTGCAATAAATTCTGATCAAAGCTCATACTACCCTGCTTTGGACAACAGCCCCTTTTATCTAGAAAAATGATCTAAAACTTGATTTTTAAACATTTTTTTAATGTGATTGGTACAGTATCTCATTATGCCGCTCAGAGTCATGGTGCTCCCTCTGTTGGCAGCCTCCGCAGCACTGGGATTATAGGCATACACCACCACACCCAGTCTCTGTGGCCAGCTCAGTGTGCCCCCAGGAGGGGCTGGTGTGGCCTGCGGCACAGGGGATTGAACCCGCATCTTGTGCTTGCCTAAGTAAGCACTTAGTTCGATGAACTATCTTGCCATCCCTAAAACTTGAAATAAGAGCAAAATGCCTGTGATCTGATCAATGTCATGCTGGACCATTTTCAAAGTGGATCATTGAAATTATATCAAATTTTCTAGAATTATTTTTGTTTGACCTAGTATTTGCCTTTAAAAAGAGAAAAAGAACATTTTCACTAGGTTGCCCAAGCTGGTTTTCATGTCCCAGGCTCAGAGGATCCTCCTGCCTCAGTCTCTGGAGTCAATGGGCCTTAAGGCACACACTAATCTTTATCATTAATCAGACTCGTATTTGTTAATTTGTATAATATTGATGAGCTGCTGCTGCTTTTTTTTCCAGTGAAGACACAAGTGATATCTGAAAGCAGGCTACCACAAAGTTATCATTTTATTGACTTATGCACAACTAGACAAGCTTAGTGTAGCATTTCTGGCTATAGGATGTTATACCTCAAAGGCTTTCTGAACCAGAATTGTATTTCTCCAGTCTCCCTCATTGGTGAGTTGGATAACTCAGTGCCGAACGCTGATTCATGAAAGACCACTTAATTCTTCAGCATAACTGGTTCCTACAGCAATTTACACGCAACCCCCTGTGCTTCTGAAGAGCCACAACGTTAGTAAACATCATTGTCCCGGTAGGAGGTCAAGAGGAGAACCAGACTGAAAGGCATGATACCCCAAAGCCCAAATCTCTTCCTCATAAATTAAAATTTTCTTATTACTACCTGACCAAATGCAATAGAAAAAAAATAAGTCAAATACACAAGTTTAGCTTTACCAGAGGAAAGTGTACCTCTAGCTTCTCACGCCTTGACAGTTTCTGAGAAATAATTGTGACATGCATCTTTTGTTCTCGGGTCTTAATCATAGAACCAAGTGAATGTTCTTCCTAAACCATGATGACTTCTTTATTTATGGAATAAGTCATGTCCAGTATTAGGAAAAGAGAAAATACCTTTCAAAAGAAATAGATCCCTGCTGAAATTACCTGGAGGGGAAGTGACAGTAAAAATGAAGTTCCAGTCTGTCCCGGAGACCAAAACAGCCAAGTTGGAGAAGCGCACACAGCCATCCCGTGCTTCTGCCTGCGTGCACCCTAGAAACACAAGCATAAAATGGAACGACGGTGGCAGCCATCCGTGCAGAGCCAGCGTCCCCAAGCCCGAGTCTTTCCCAAAGAGGGGAGAGTGGACATCAAAGGAAAATGTTTAAAACTTAAAGCAGTTACACAGACCTTCAAATTCTTCTTAGGCAAGTCTGCGAACCAAATAATTCACCAGAGACCAGTAAAGACTAACCGGTACTAAGCATTACAGATGTCAGACCCTGGGCATTATGACCATCACTGTATCATAGCCACACAAAAGCCCCACAAACTGTGCCATCATTACTGCCCAGCAGATTAAGGAACACACTAAGCAACTCTAATTACTCAGTGCTGGGCTTGAGACTTATAGCCCCCAAATGACTGATTTTGAAGTCTGCATTTCTAACCACTACTAAGTGTTGACTATTTTATTATTAGATATATACAAAGAAGTGATTTTGCTATTTTTTCCAAGGGTCAGGATCTCTCTTTATTCAGTGACTGTGTTTAGGTGGAAGCAGATTTGGACCCTTAGATCACGATAGGACCCCACCAGTAAATCCCAACTGACGAGACTGCTGCAGGTGCTCTGCTTTGGCAGCCTGGTTTCCTGGTCCCTGCTTTCCCTGATTAACTGCACAAAAGCAAGCTTACACTTTCGAACAATATGCCATCCACCGCAAAGTGAAAGAAGGCCACTCAGGGTCACACTCCAATGTCATCAATTATCTTTGGACTCCACCATCCATCCCTACATTACTTTTCTAATTAATAGCTACTAAATTTCACTCTGGAAATGTCACTGCGATTGGTATGGTGGACAAAGACTTAGGAGGCTGGTTTTAAAGTTTGTAAATGAGTTTGAGATCTCCAAGTCTAAAAGGTATCATAATGATATAATACACTTAGCGTTACATTTTTCAATTCAATTGCTCAATCTTTTTCGTGAAAGCAATGTTTTTCTTCATCAATTTTGCAGAGCTAAAACTTCCTTTTTGTAAAACATCTTTTCTTTCATCTCTTCAGACTCTCAAAATAAATAAAGCACCCAGAAAAAATGGAAATAAATAAGCCGAGACTCAAATAAATGATAGGCGCCCAAGATAAATGTAGTTTATCCTCTTTAAAACCTATATGCATCAAAATTATGGCCAATAAAGTCTTGCAAACAACGAACTGCAGAGTACAGATGTTCAACTTGAAATTGTTTGTTGCAGTTTTTCCTTTGACAAACGTCCTTATTGTTTCCATCTTTGGAAGAATACAAAGCAGCATTTAATCGGAATGTGTCCGTTGAGCACAGTGAGCGTGGCTCATAGAACAGCCGCCAAACTGCCTCATGGAAAATGCTTTAGCTCCAAATGGGTTTACTTTTGCGTTAAATACCAGCTTGCCTTAGAGATCTCCGCAAAGATTCCCATATATATCTATGATATTCTCAGATTTGAAGCATATGTGCCCAAGAGCTGAAGCAGGGGCTGCCAAGTACAGTACATTACTCCGGGCTCATCATATCTTTGGAACAGCTAGTATAAAATACACAAATGCTGTGACAGGCTCCCCGATCAAGCTGGTATAAATAAGGGAGTGACCGAGGAAACACGGGATGAGGTAGAGTGTTGGGCTGCAAGTGACGCAGAAATTGATCACACAGCCCCAAGGGAGACTTTCTCAGATTTGCTCCCGCAGAGTGTATGGTTTCTAAAGTACCTTTGCTATCACCCCAACCCAGTCCTCTGCTCGCCCCTTGTTACATCCACTAGCAAGCTGTGACATGCCCCATGAGATGTTACATTTAAAAGTATCAACAAATCTTTCCTAGAAAAATGTTCTATAGTTAAATATCAAATGACCTGAAAGGCCCTAAGTCATTTCTTTGGAGTATACAAATCTGTTTAGGTTTTTGTTACATTTGGTAATAAATATCTTTTTCACTGAGCAGAGTCTTCTAAGAGAAAAGAACACGAAGTTAAATGGCAGAAGGAAAGACTCAGGTTAGACAAACAGATGTGGACTTGCAGTTGTTACTTTAATTTTCTCTAAGAAGTGCGTAGAGGAAGCTAGCTAATCCGTCCCAGTGGCCTCTCTGCCAGCCTTTCTGAAGGTAAAGAGAAATCTTTCACTACGGGTTTCAGTGACACATTCATTCGTGAAAAATACAGTGTTTTGCATGACATGAGCATTTTAAAAACAGAAAACTACGTATGATTTCTTCCTTAATTCATTGTGCGTGCACACACACGCACACACACACACATACAGAGAATAATGCATAGAAAAATGTGCCTCTTCCACATCACTTTCCATGAGACCTCCTCCAAGTGAGAACGCTGATAGTGCCGTCCCTGCGCAGCCGCTGGTCTCCACGTGTCTTGACATCAATAGGCTGAAACAGTCCTCTCGGGCCTTACTGGTTTTCCACAGCCACAGCGTGAGTCCGAGCTGGGCATGATGACATCCTTAGCATGGGAACACTAGGGAGGTCCAGGACGAACAAGTGTCAGGCGTGGGGCAAGCGATGACTTAAGAGAAGACACGGAGCGTGGATGAGGCCCCGGATGTGGTAGTGTAGGAGCTATGGCGAGGCGTGAAGGGCGAATGAGACACAGACTGTAAAGGCGGGAGAGGAAGGACGGTCTGAGTACTGAAAAGGGGCTGAAGCATCGACGAGGCAGGGAACGGGGCCTGCTGGCATGGCCTAGACCTTGGACGCCCCCCAGGAGGCCCACGGTTCAGAGGTGCTGCTTCTGGAAGGTGAGCGGCCCAGGCACAGGACACTCCTCAGCGCGAGAATGCACCTGGCGCGCAGGGCCGTGCGCATCGTCGGGGTGGCGTTGCTCGGCCGGGTGCGGCGCCTACAAGCACGCGCCAATGCAAGCGCTGTGGAAGTTAGCGTTTCAGCTCTGCCGTAGTAAGGTCAAAAGGGGAGTGAGCACGGCATCCTCGCCCTCTGCAGTGCAGGAATACCAAAAGCAACAGCATGGCGCTGCGCAGGGAGCAGAAGGGTGGCGTCACAGCCGGAAGTCCGAAGCTACCTCCTAATGCAGCTTTGAGTGCTTAAGTTCCACATTGTTCAGCTTTGGGTAGCTTTGCTTTTACCTTACTGTCTTAATAGTGTGGCTTGCTTGAAAATTTGTACAGGGAGCATTTGATGCTGTCCTTTTCCTTAGAGTTTTAGATTGAAGGAGTCGTAGCATTTGCTGCTTGGGTAAAGAAATGACTGAGAGCAAAAGAGAGTCAGCAAACTGTTCATTACTTTTAACAAAGTGAGCAAAAATAGATTGGAAAGCCTCAGAGAAAAGCTTCTCAAAACACACAGCATTCCCTGTCCTATAAAACTGCATTGTGCGTAGAGAAAGCAGAGAGGGTGATAGGGAAGTGAAGAGACTGGAAATTTTGAAGTGAATTATTTCTGTGTACAGTTGAAAAAGATTTGACGTCTTAATAAATAAGTAGGTGAAGCAGGGAAATCATAGCCAAAATAACTGAAAGAGAAATTGAAAGGAGACAGTAGAAAATTTATAGCTCTAATAAGAAAACAATAAAGTTTAAGCAGTAAGGGTTTTGAAGCTATGAAATGTTTAATCACAATGTTGATGGCCTCCTCCAGAGTTTTCAGAAGAGAGGTCTCTTCTCTGGAGTTGATGAAAGGCATGAACTAAATCAAATGGGGACACTAAAAAGCCTGAGATCTGAGATTGAGTTATAGAACCTGCTTAATCTGCAAACTTAACCATAATTATATATCTTCCTTTCTTAAAGACAAATAGTAAAAAGTGAAAAAACAATATCCTTACAATAGCTAAGAATTGTGAACCAGATTATAGAAAGACTTTTAACTAAAAATAAATGCAGCAGAAGAGACAAGATTTAGCATGCCTATAATTGATGTATTTTATTCAGTTTAGCATTTAATATGCTAGTAACCATATGGATGATCTTAGACATATAGCTAGGATCGAGCAAGAGATGAGTGGAAAGTCAGCGCTTATTCTTGAAAATGAGCAATTTTATAGAGAGGCTGACATATGAACTGACACTGAAATCACCTCTAAGTCTGGAAATAAAACATTTCAGAAAACATAAAATCAATAGAAAGACCCTAGCTGTTGCCATGAAGCATATGAAAAATGTAAGCAGTCATTCTTTAAAGTGTTATTATCCTCAAATTTGTATAAGGATAAAGATACTTGATCAAGAAATTACAAAAAGATATATACTCAGCACAACACTTTAAGATTGGCAATGACTAATCAGTATGAAATCTCTTTGGAACCCGTCCCTGTCAGATCTCAAAGGGCAGGCATCATCGCCATTTATGTGATCCTGCATAAGTAGCCACTCCTTTAAGCCGTGTTTCCAAAAGGAATGATTGACGAGAATTGACAAGATGTAAATATCATGGAACTTTGCAGATGATTACTGTAAAAACAGATAATTTTTATTCCTTTCTTGTTACTTTACTGTTACTGTCAGAAAGCTCTTTGATATACATATTTTGGCACATTTATCATATGTAATAACTAAGCTAACATTAACAAAGTATTTCTAAGCTAAAACAACAGTATAAACCTATAATTCAGAGATTTTCTTGGTTCCTAGCTCTTTGTTGTAGTATCCAACAAATCTAAATTAAAAAACACAAAAACTAAAATCATTGCTTCTACACCTTTACTTACATTATCCTGCAAGGACTATTTTGAGGCAGGTGACCTAGACTTGAATTTGTGAGGATGAAGGTGAATGCTTTCTTTTCTAAAAATGTTTTCTATGACCTATCTTAAAAATTCATTTAATCAATTAAAGTTTATGGGATATTTTATTAATTTACTCACTGGAACTAATTAGAATGATTAAATGGATTTCACAGGTTCGCATTTTCAGACTTTTAAAATCTGTGATCTTCTATTTAAATGTGTAAATGATTTTAGAATATTCCATTGAACCATCCTGTTCTTAATTAGATCAGTTGGATCTAACATGAAATCCTCTTTGCCTCAGGGCAACACCTGAGAATTGAACTATGATCATACATACCTAGGAAATAGCTTTGAAATACAGATTCCCAAGACTTGGCCCAAGAGCATTGGATGACCACTCCACAGAGAGATCCAGTGGTGTGCCTTTTAGGGTCTGTCTGGAGAGAAGGGAGCAAGTAGACTGTCCAGGTAGAAAAAAGAATGTCATTCCACCTGCAGCCAGGGAAAATCTTGAGGCCCTTGTGCAAAGAGCAAATCCCTCTGTACTGAGAGAGCTTGAAGCTCTCAGACAGGGGTACGTGTTGGAAGCTATCCTGCTGGACTCCACACAAGAGAGAGAATACTCCTCATGGGAAAATGATTAATAATTTGGGGCTCAGTTGACAAGAAGCAGGTAAGAGGACAGGAAGCTCTTGTAACTCATTGGATTACAGTCACAACACATGTAAGGCAGAATATCCTTTTTCCTTTTGCCTTAAATCGTTCTTACAAAAAGACTTTCATTTTAATTAGCAGCAGCTAGCTCATGCTTACTTTTATGTGTTTCTAAGGACCACATTTTTATACTGTTTAAAACATTAAAAATTTAATAATTGAACTGTTTCATAATAAAAGAATGTGTACTTTCTAATTCTGAAGCAAAAATAAGTGGCAAGAGAACAAATCCTAGGGAATTCTGAGTTGTGACAGAACATAGGGGTCTTGCAGCATGTTGGATTTCAGATACATTTGGGGGGCCATAGGGTCAAGAATTTAAAATAATAAAAATATTTGCGCACAAAATCATCTAATATCTGCTGTTCCTCTCTGGGCCAGACTCTAAAACACACATGCCTAGGTTTCTCCACAGAGTATATAATCCAACGCTCTTAGACCAAGACTTGGGAGATCTGTATTTGAAATAAAATCCACTTGCGTTTTCGTTCACAAGTTATAAGAAACATAGTTGGAGTTCGGAGTGGCTCCAGGTTTGAACAGAAGAGAAAGGAATGCACTATGGAGTAGAGAGGAGAAAACTAACTCTGAGGACCCTGCTGGGATGGATGCTTTAGTGCTGATAAATGCATTTATTCTTCACAACTTTGAGAGCAAATATTTCTAATTCCACATAAAACCATATTGAAAGGGATAAGTTTCTCCCTGGGCCAGTTCATGACACTGCACAAACAGGAGCACTGGGTGTTCTGTAGGGAAATGGATTTGTGACGCGGCCCAAGCTCCAGGGCCCCTTTCTTTACAGCACACTGAGAACACAGGTCTGATGAAAATGCTTCTTTACTACCATGCAGGAAAGGTGAAGGAGAAGGTGGTGCCTTGAGTCCTCATGGCTGGCCACTCTGATCTCTCTTTCTGTGATACTGGCCTTAGTGGTGGGAAGGGATGAAGGATCCCTCGAGATCACTGGATGTGTTGAGCATGAACTTCACTAGGGATTCCTGAAGGGTGCTTGTGTGGTCGGGATAGAAATTGAGGGTATCCTCCCAGCAGCCATGCATTGAAATTCAGGGGCCTTGGTGAAACGTTAGGAGGGTGGAAACTCGGTCTGGCTGTGGTGTGCTGAGGAGGGGCCTTCGGTAGATGATTAGAAGATAAGCTCACCAGGGTGGAGGTGGAATGTCCCGTACTGGACATTTTGAAAAGAGAATCCAGACAGATAGACAGACAACAACAACAACAACACACACACACACACACATGTGCACACACATACTCCCTGGGTCATGCCAGGTGATGCTCTGTGCTGCGTAGGACTCTGCCAACAAGAAAGTCATCATCAGAGATATACCTTGAAACTGTAGTATTATAGGCTAATAAACCTCCTTTTATATAAAGTTAGCAGTGTCAGGTATTTTGCTATAGTAACAATAACGCACTAAGACAAATGCAAACATGTTCTGTATCAAGGAGTAATAGATGTCTGAAACTCTTGGACACTGACCTCTCAGCACTGAATCTGGTGCTCCTTCCAGAGAAACTGAGACGGTCCATGGCTCTGAGGGGGACCCCAGAGACTCCACTCTTTGATACTGCAAATGGGGAAAGGAACGGGAAAAAAAAAGCTGGTTTCAAAACACTGGGGTTTTTTTTTTTCTTCTGTATTTAGGACAGAGTCTACAGGGTGTACAGGGTCTCATTACACAAATCAGACTCATAGATCTGATTCTCCTGTTCATGGCCTCACAAGTGCTGGGATTACATGTGCCACCACCACACCCAATCTCAATCCCTATCTCAGCGTGCCCCAGGAGTGGGGCTGGCATGGCATGGCAGGCATCAAACCCCGGCCTCTGATCTCTGCCTAAGCAGGTGCTTTAGTCCACTGATCTCACAGGCTGGCCCCAAAAGACTATTTTGTGAAGTTATGTAAAAAAGAAGAGTATTTAGACTAAAATGTTTATCCAACATTCATCCAGTATAAAGGAAAATGGTGATGTTTTTCTCATGTTAAGAATATATCTCATTAAAAGTTATTGCAAGAAAATTTAAAGCAGAGAAGTGGAGAGGATAAAGGAAAGCTGTCTATGCAAAAGTATGATGATGCTGAGTTGAAAGCTAAGAAAGTTAGAAGAAAGCAGAGGTGGCTGGGCATGGGGGTGTCCATCCAAAAGCCCAGTACTCTGGAGACTGAGCACGAAGGCTTCCAAGCTAGCTTCCCAGGTGAAGGAGGTAGAGATCTAGGTGGACCCTCTCTCGAAGCAAGAAAAGAGGCTATGTGAAGGCCCTGGGCAGAGAAAGAGAGAGAAGAAGTGAGAGAGAGAGAGAGAGAGAGAGAGAGAGAAAGAGTGAGAGAGTGAGCAAGAGAGAGGCAGAGACACACACAGAGAGACAGACAGAGACAGAGAGAGACAGGAAAAAGAGACAGACAGACAGACAGACAGACAGAGACAGAGACAGAGAGACAGAGACAGACAGACAGACAGACAGACAGAGAAAAGAGACAGAGACAGAGAGACAGAGGCAGAGAGAGACACAGACAGAGAGACAGAGACAGAGAGACAGACAGAAGCAGAAGCCAGTTGAGAACATGAGTAACAGGATCAAACTCAACTGTCTTCCAGGTGTCTTTAGTTGAGCTGCTGCGGCTGCCTCCACATCCTGAATCAGTTCAAAATATTTATCTTTGACTTTAAGCAAGAAAGAAGTCTCATTGTGCCAAATGTGGCGAATGTGGCAATGAAAGAAACACCACTGTTTTCAGGGGCCTGCACTCGGCATGTTTCACTGCATTTCCTAAAGACGTGAAGGAGCGTTTTCGAACTGCTTCACAAAGTGCTCAGAGCCAGGCACGGTGCACTTGCCTGGAATCCCAGCACTGGGGAGGCGAAGGCAGCAGGACCACTGTAAGTTAGTTCAGCCTGAGCTACATAACGTGACCTTGTCTCAAAACAAACAAAAAAGTGCAGGAATGATGAGACAATTGCGTTTAAGCAAAGGGAGTACTTTAGAGGGGGATTAATGACATTATCTCTTATTACAATACATTTTCAACACAAACCAAATATATAAATCACACCTGGTACAAAAGGACTTCTTCAGGGTGGGCCTGCATCTCAGAAAGGCTGCTTTCAGGAAACACACAGAGACCTAATTTAAGAATTTGCTTAGGGAAGAAAGGCATCAGCATTTTCTTTTTATCCTTGAGAAAATTGTGACGAATTCATAGAACATGGAAACAATGTGACATGGAAGAAAACTGAGGAAAGTGGAGCAGCAAACTTCACAGGGCGCTCACTCTGCGAATGCCCTTCAGAGGTGAGGACACCCAGGCCCGGCTCCCACCTGAAGTACCTGCTTGTCCAGAAAAATGAGCACTGGCTGCACCGGAAGCTCTTTGCCCACTTCTCCATCGGAAGGTTGGACCAGG
The DNA here is from genome assembly GCA_002564305.1 of Octomys mimax. Taxonomy (NCBI): domain Eukaryota; kingdom Metazoa; phylum Chordata; class Mammalia; order Rodentia; family Octodontidae; genus Octomys; species Octomys mimax. The sequence continues at coordinate 13,182 of NDGM011113875.1, forward strand.
ACAGAGAGAGCACAGGGCCGGGCATAGAGTAGATTTCCAGCTTTGACACTGCTTGCATTTCTGGAAAATACAGACCCAAACAGAATACATAGGTTGAATTACAATAAGTGGAAATAGCTATTTTCTATAAGACATTATTACCAGTGAAAATATTTATAACTGCTTATGCTTCTAGAAACAATGACATATGATGTAGTAAATAATTCCACGTTGATATATAATATATTTATTTATTTGGTATACTTGCTTTGCCATACTAAAATATGGACTGAGCAGGATGAGGGAGAAATACAAATTAGGAACTTATATTTTTTTCACTACATACTAAAATCAGTTTAAAAATCCTCAGTAAAGGGACTTATCAGGACTTTGTTCCATAGTAGGGGAATATGCCAGCTCTTATAGAAATAGCCTGATTTGTAGTGCATTTTAGCTTCTAGAGCATAAATATTTTCCCACCACCACTAATTCCAAGATACCAATACAAAGTCACTGCATGGAGCTGGAAGAATGGCTGCAGAAAGTTCTAGAACAGGACATTTATAGTATTCATTGAATCCTGGCATCCACCATTCCCTATTTTCCAGTTACATATAATAT
>NDGM011113896.1:7516-19281 GCA_002564305.1 Octomys mimax
ATAGATGATAGATAGATAGATAGATAGATAGATAGATAGATAGATAGATGATAGATGATAGATAGATCCAAGGGGCCGACCTTCTCAGGCTAACCTCACAACATGAAATAAGAAGTACACCCTCCCAGACTCTAGAGACCAGCTCTGAGCACACCGGAGTGTCTTCCCAAACGGCTCATCGCCGTGGTTCTTTCAGTTACTCTTAAGGATTGCTGTCTAGCTGAGTGAAGCTGGCTCACCCGACACCCCTTCCCTCCAGCCATCTTCCCTGGTTTCCTGCGGCTTCCTTCTGCCTCTATTTTGCTGAAGGCCTGGGTCTTCCTAGCATCCTGGACTATGGATGGTTAACCAAGTCCTCTCTCGCACATTGCTACGTCCATCCTCTGCCCCCGCAAGGCTCGTAGGCCTGCATCAGTCATCGACAAAGATGAACTGCTGCCCTGAGAGCGTTCACTGAGCTCGTGGTTACCAGGACAGGAAGGGTGCACTCGTACAATTTCAGCCTGGACAAGAGGGTTTTCACAGGTGATGTAAGTTTTGTTCTCACTGCTAACTTCAAGGTTCTGAAATTCAACTAAAAATTCTAAACATGGCTTTCTCTTACTGACCGTAGAAAGAGCAATGGCCCCCCTGTGTGGTGAAGGCGGGTACTTCACTCTGAAAGCAGGAGGCTCGGCCAAGGCCAAATGCCGCGGGAAGCAGGACTGCAGAGAGATCTGCATTTTTATCGTAAATAACAAAGATTGCACTTTGCTTTCCAGGACGGGGGAAAGTGGAACAGAGAAGACATCAGGTAATTTGTAAGAACGTCAGAGAAGCTTTCCTTTGCAGCCCTTCTAAATTTCGAAGTCAGTGAGTAGTTTTCTCTAGCTATGAAAAAGAAAACATTCCTTACAGTTATTTTTACCCTAGTAGTGCTGACGAGGAAAACAGCAATAAGGTAACCTATCTCCTGAGGCAGGTTTCATAATACAAGAATAACAATACTGGGGGCCGGGGAGATGGCTCAGTAGAATAAGTACTTCCCTGGCAAGCGCAAGTGGTTCTGCCATAAAAAAAGAATAACAATACTGACATAAGTTATTAAATAATACTTATAGGTATTAATGAATTATGAAAATAATAAAGCAAATATTTAATTATTGTCTCTCATATAAATATTAATCTTTATAAATTATCTTTACAAATTAATATATAATTAGTCAACATTACTTAATATTTATACTTAATATAATTAACCTTTATAAATATTCATCATATAAATAAAAGGCAATTTTCACCTGTCAGAAGATGATGCATAGATAGATGCTCCTCGTAGCAGACTACAGGAGCTCGAGCTGCAGCTGCCCTGGCTCCCGCTGCCCAGCGCATGGCCCAGGTAGGAGCCCCATGCACGCGGCACAGTAGCTGTCTGTCCTCGTGGTCTCCCTGCAGCCTGGGAGAGGCGGCTCGCCACACTCCCCAGAACCACTAGACATGGGCTGTTACTGACACCTTGTCTCAGGACATGAGCTGCAATTTGTGCTGAGTGTGCGCTGCCTGTGCACTGTCATAAAGCCAGAAATTGTAAGTCGAACCATCATATATCGGGGACCGTCTGTACATGATGCACAGAATCCTGAAGCTGCGCAGCCCTGGTGGTGAGCGGCGCATCACCCACTTAGGATGTCTTTGTTCAGTGGCCCTGCAAGTGGAGGCCAGCTGCAGGGGCCCCTCGAACCTAACACAGAGGCTGTAGAGCAGGAGCAACATGATGGTGGGGCCTCTGGGGAGAGCCACATAGAGATGCAAGATGGTCTCAGATTTGCTTCCTGGACCAGCAGCATGGCATCCTCTGGGTTCTTGGAAATGCAGGTGTGGGCCCCAGGGCCCCACCCCGCACCCTACACACCCAGGCTCCTGCCCCTCGGTGTTGGAGAAGCACTGAGCAGAACAACTGAAATGACAGAGATCAGAGAGGTTATGGTCAGAGAACACTACCATGGCTAGAGCGTGAATCCCAGGCCGGAGGAAACAAAGGCAGCCCCAGATCGTAGGTAGTGGTGAGCAGTGAGCTCCCCAGGATGGCCTGGTGACCCCTGAGCACCAGCAGCAGGCATCCAGCTGGGGTGAGGACCAGCTCTCCGTAGCAATCCTGGATAACACAGCCTGGTAGAAGTCACTGTAGGAACAGAGGTAGTTAGCGCACTGGAAGTGCCAATGTTCACAAACACCTGCTGAACATTTATTCTTGCGGAGCCTTGAGCTCAGAGCCTACATGCATTTTTAAATGAACTCTAAAAATAATACTGAGATAGTAAAGTAGGGTTCAGGGAGATGAACACTGAAGCCACGAGACAAGGATCCTCCAGGAGTAGAAACCACAGCTGGAACCTGGAAGTCTGACCTGAGTCAAGTCAAATCTTGTGGACATATTGACAGATATTAGACCACCAAAGCAATCCTCAGACATTAGGACGCATAGGAGCTGTCCCAAGATGTTAAAATTAGCTCTCTGGGCCCGAATGCTGACCACCAATATCAGGGGCCTGAGGCCAGTGCATGGATCTGCCCTGAACAGTTGTGTCTGGGGTGCATGGGTGACTCAACCATAGCAGCGGACAACAACCGGGAGGCACAAGGCTCCTTCCCAGCCCTCAGAGTGAACTCCGCTGGCACCTTCGCTCCGGACTCTGGCCTCCAGAAGTCTAAGACAATACCTTCTCTTCATTTAAGTACTCGAGATGGTGGTTCGCGACTACAACTGCCCCGGAAAATTAATACAGATAAAACTTTCTGTGGAAGAGTCTGAACACACCAACCAGGCACTCAGTGCCGGCTGCAGTTGATGGTGGAGCCCGTGGAGCTGAAGGACACAGTCACTTGTGGGCAGTGAAGGCGGGGGGTGCCCACCTCGGTTGCAGCTAGGAAGCTCAGCTTAATGCGGTTCTCTATTTGGAGACTTATTACCTTACAAAACAGTGATGCAGAATTCAAAGATAGGGAATAATTTTCTAAGTAGGCTTATTTAAATGCCTTTTTTATTTGCTTAGTATCATAGAGAATTCATAGTTTGTAGACAATTATTTTTTTTTAAATATTGCTTCTAATGTTTTAGAATTTTAAAAGCACCAAAACATTTTTCAGGGTCTTAACTACTTCATAACTTGAAAGGAGTGTTTTCGGCCCTTTTAACCCATGGACGGCGGTGAGCAAGGGGCACTCCGGAGCCCCGAGTTCCTCTCCCGACTCTAGCTCCTTGGAAGAAGGCCAGAATCCCCAGCCATTCTCACAGGGTGGTTGGGGAGCTATAACTTGTCTTTCAATTTAAAGTTATTTAAATTTCATACTTGATAAATTGTTAAATTTTCTTTCTTACAATCCCAATCTTCTTGTAAAAACTATAGCGATTCTTGTCATCTCACTTCCTCAGATAGGCAAACATGAAATCGACTGCTTCCCAAAGGCCGGTTGAGGTCAGCCTAACGCCGTGGCTCTCAGGTGCTGGCGCGGCCCCATATCTTACCATCTGCTCCACAGGCCAGAGCAGACAGCCAGGTAGAGGACTCGGGACTTCACGTTCTGCCCTTTCCAGGACAGAGCCAACTCGTGCCCACACCAGGGATCAGTGGCACAAGCCCTGGCCTGGGCCTTGGCCCCAGTGCTCATTAAGGACAGCCTGTGGTGTCCACCATTTCTTGGTAAATCGTGACCACGTGCCTATGGCCATCCAGGCCCTCCACGCTGGGAGAAGCCTGCAAGCTGCTGCAGGACATCCAGCAGAGGAGGTTTTGCCTTGACTCGTGGAAGTCCACAGAAGAAGAAAGATCAGAGAAGTCAGCAGGAATAAAGTTCTGATCCTGAAAACCAAGGTGGGGCCAGGCTTGGAAAATGATGCCCTGCCGGCCCCAGCCCAAACAGCCACAGCAGAGCAAGGTGGGAGCAAGGAGCCTGCGGGAGGGCAGAAGAGGGGGTGATCCGCGACGGAGAGCAGGGACGGGAGCGAGCCCTGGTCCTTCGGGCAGGAACGTGGGTGAGCAGCCCGAACAGGTGGCCTAGAAGCTCCCGCACGTGGCCCCGGCTGGAGGAGGTGGGACCCTCCCCCCAGCTCCCAGGTGGCCCTGGCTGGCTTCCTGACTGCAGTACTGCCTGACATAGATAACATCAGCCTAAAAAGAGGAAAGTGGTAGTTTTTGGCTAACAGTTTCAGAGATTTCAGCCCCTCTGCAGTCGGCCGTGTTCCTTTTGAGCCTGCAGCAAAGCAAAACAGCATGGAGGGAGCGCAGTAGAGTGGGAAGTGACGAGAGAGGAGGTGGAAGCGACGGACATCCCACAGTTCCTTTCCTGGGCATTCCTCAGGTAACTTATCAGCATCCCCAGGGACCACCTCTTAGCGACTTTTCGTGGCAAAGGCGGGAATCCACGTATTTGGGGAGCAGTCGAGACACAAGCCATGCCAGCCCTGACTGATAAGGGGGGTCTCTCACCTCACGGCCACAGATGAGCACTGATGTGGTGGGTAGGGTGCCTGTCCTTGTCCTCTCGAATGGACGCTGGGGGTGGCAGGGAGATCGTCACCTCACTTTTGTGGACCTGACAGGCGATGGGTCGGAGTCCTCAGCCTCCCCTCACAGGCAAGTCCTTGGTCACCGGGCATCTGCTTCACCCACTCTCCTCCTGCTGTCCTTAACCTGGGCCACGGGGCCTGTCTGCTTAGGCATGAACAGATGTCACCAGCAGACAAACTGCAATTTTTTTCCAAGAGTTCTCTGTAAAGTCAGTGTGAAAGAATGCTCCACACACATAAATGGAAGGTGGGGAGCTGGGCTCCCAGCCATGTTTCCCATTCAGTGGAGAAAGAAAATCTGTGGAAGAAGACGACAATAGCACACCAAGGAACAGAGACTCAGGAGTGGCGGGGGAGCACGCCCTCTAGCTCTTCTTCTGCGGCCCTCACCCCACTTTCCACAGCCACTCTAATGAGTCGTGCTCTGCTTTGAATTCAAGCTCACTCTCGTACCTAGAAGACAGTGGAGCCTTGCGCTAGGCACAGCAGGGATCCCGGCCTTTGGGTCAGACACACGCAGCAGCCCAAAGGGTAGAGAGTGCACTTCTGTTGGGCTTGCGGGATTGCTCCGGGATTGCTCTGTATTTTACCTGAACTATTCCTTGAATGGCAATTAATGCATGGGATTAAACCCAGGCCGCCGGGTCTGCAGAACGTTGTACCACTCTCCAGGAATCTAGGGCTGATGTGCCCCAGGACTCCTGGACACCTAGCCCGGCCTGCCGGGGTGGTGTCATTCTGTTGTCTGACAGAATGTATTTGGCTTGGTCCAAAACAACTGGTTTTTCAGACTGAAGAACAGACACCTTTCAAGTGTTCTGCCAGTTCTCCAGAGAATAAAAAGGACATTCGGAGAAAGATCCCTTCTCTCTTGCTCCACCCCCCCCCCATTCTTTAGGCAAAATTATACCCACTTTTACAAATATTTTCCATGACAGCGTTCTCTTTGAAAAATCACATCTGGTCCTGTGCCAACTGGAAATTTGATGTAACCAAAGACCTTAATCCAGCTAGGGGGCAAAACTCTCTGGAAACAGAAAGAGAAACCAGGCGAGTGTGTGTTTTCATTCCTTCCCTGAAACAAGACCTGACCCACCCAGGTCTGGGAAAAGCTTCCCACAGAGCAGGGGAAATCCTATTTTACGATAGGAAGTCTGGTTTGAGAAAGAAACCACGCTGCCCGCCTGCCTGCCTGCTGATGAGATACAATCCTTCCTTTCCCATGTTCTCATGTTAATCCCCAAATAAGATTGGCTGGCAACCTGCGCTGGCCGGAGCACGGTAGGAAGGCTCCGGGGAGGAAATGGAGCCCACATGAGGCGCCGGCCCCCCTCAGCGAGTTCTCTGTGAGGTATTTGCTCCAATCTTCAAACTGCTTGAGCAAAACAGATTAAAATGGTGAGGAACTGCTGCAATGAAAACATCAAGCCCGATCTCTGAAACAGCAGGTGGGCGGCACTTGCGTTCTAGTAGGATCTGAGTGTGTGTCAAGGCGCTTTAAATGATATTCCCGATGAAAAGATCAAAAGCCGCACAACAGAGCTAAGAAGAGGAACAAAACAGACTCTGAAATGATGAAAGACTCAAGCCGCGGGAACCGCTCCTACATGTGGCGGTTAGGCGGATCCGGCTCCAGCGGCCTGGGAGCCGCTCAGCGCGCTGGAGATCCTGCCGGGAGGCGCCCGCGGCGTGGAGATCGATCGTGGGGGCGGCGTCTGCTGGGCTCCTTCCTGGCCATCTCTGTCGCCGGGGTTTTCCGGCTCTGCCCAGCCCTTCCATCGCGACGTTCTCCACACGCGCGCAGCCAGGCTTGCACTGTGCCCCCCGAAACCCTAAACCCGATTGACCTTCTTTAACTCGCGTGGATCCAGCATTGTGCGTCAGAAGCAGGGAAGCCGACTGTGTTACACTTTCAGAATTGAAATTTTATGCTTTTCAAATGATGGACTACGTCCTAATTCCTGATTAAGATGTAAGGAGAAATTGCTATCATTTACTCATTTACATGAAACTAAAAGCACGTTCAGAGTCCAAGCACGCACGTGCGTAACGCGCTTGGCTTTTCCACCCGCCGTCCTGAGGATCGGAAATCTCCAAGCTGTAGCGGTGCGCTGGGCGGGGCTCGCGCTGAGCCCGCAACTCGAGGCGACCTTGGTTACTGCCTGCAGCTCAGAAGCGAAGGTCGCACCGGCAGGAGAGATGGGCTGAGGCCCGTGTGGATCCCCCTACCCGTGCTGGCAGGTGGCTCTCCTGGCGCTCTCCAGGCTGCGGGGCAGCCACCCAGGACTGAGGTGAGTCTTCAGACCCTCGCTCCCCAACAACTGCCACCCATCTAATGTGCACGTCTTGACGTAGAATTCCCTGACACCTGGAGGGCACGTCTGCTTGCTGGCAGGAAGGCGGGCACTAGGCGCAGCACCCTGCATCACTGGAGCCAACGACATTGGATGTCATAATGTCTCAGGAACAGGAATCTCTAAAATAGCGCACAAACCTTCGATTTTTCAGGAAACAAAGATGACGGTCAGAGGCTTAGCAGTCCTCCTAATCTGCTTGGCACTAAAGAGTCGTTTGGAATAGGAAAGGGTACAAGTAGAATTTTCACATCTAAGTGAAAATTAGTTTACACAGAAAATAAAAGTGCTTGCATCGCACATTTGAAACGGTTGTGGAGGTAACTGAGCGGCTCTGGGGGTGTGCTGCAGTCCGCAGCGGACGTTGTAGTGGGTGACTTGTCTGGAACGTGAACTACAGCTGAGATCGTCATACTGAGTGAGATAAGCCAGGCCCAGCAAGACGGGTAGGGCATGTTCTCCCTGATACGTGGGATCTTAAAAAGAGCTCAAGAAAGCAGCTGTTTGAAGAAAGATGCCGTCATTAGACGGAAGGAAGAGCAGGCAAAGGAGAACGGTGTGTAACAGTGGGTGATGCACGGCATGAATGTGACCAAAACATACACACTGCAAACCCCACGAAATTAGGGGCCAGGGCAGGGGATGAAGGGCTGGTGAGGTGTGTGTGCACACAGCTGCGGAGGTGAAGCCCCTTCATGGCACTACTTAAACGTGGAGGAGAGGGAGGGAGAGAGAAAAGGAGGGAGGAGGGGAGGGAGGGAGCAAGGGAGGCAGGGAAGGAGGGAGCGAGGGAGGGAAGGAGGGAGAGAGGGAGACAGGGAGGGAGGCATGGAGGGAGGGAGGGAGCGAGGGACGGAGGGAAGGAGAGAGGCATGGAGTGAGGGAGAGAGGGAGAAAAGGAGGGAGGGAGGCAAGGAGAAGGGAAGACAGGAAAGCGCAAGGGAGCACAGGCCGTGTACCTGCCTAGCCCCGTGGTCTCCAGGGTGAGCCAGCCTCCGACCCCTAGAAAGGCTCCGCAGATCGCCAGGCCTCACCCTGCTACTTGTGAGCTGGGCCTTCCGGGGCAGGGCTGAGAAGTCACCCCTGTGCTAGCTGCAGGAGCTCCTAAGGTCTGGGGACCACACTCTGCAAGCAACTGCTGTAGAGCAACAGGCTTTTCAAGCAAGGTACAGGCTTTTCAAGCTCTGTCCATCATGCCACAGGTCGGGGGTGCCGTAGGCGCCCCCTGAGAGGACAGAAGAGATAGGCTTGGCTGCAGAAGGGCGGCAGGCACGTCAGGTCTCTTTTCCTCCTCCCCTCTCTTCCTGCTTCTGCATGCCCCCACCTTTCCCCCTTTTCTGTGTTGGTAGCTACAACTTGCCAGCTACATGACCTGGGCCTGCATCTTTAAGCCTCAAATTTCTTACGCCTACAGTTATAGCAAGATAATCCTTTTGAGTGTCGGAAAGACTAAATGAGACAGAGAAGGTCCTCAGTTAGGGGTATCTGGAACCCAGATTGCCCCAAGTCTCCAGATCAGGCCTTGGCATCCTGTTCTCTGTCGTCACTCTACACCCCCGCTCCCACTCCAAGTGCCTGAGGAGAATGCACCAGAGCTATTTCTGAGTATCCAAGGACAGTCTGCGGCCCCTGTGTCCGTTATGGGGTCGCTGTAACTTGTCACCTCTTGCTCTGTGTGGCACACACTGGTGCCTTTGGCTGATCCTCTCCGCACTCCACTGCCGGGGCCACAGTACCTTCCTCTGCAGGTGTGAATAAGGGCAGAAGACTCCTGCGAGTCAGTAGCGAACTTGGTCCCTATAATAGGGCCAGGAGCTCCCTGAGTGACAGGTGAATAGTGATTAAGAAAGTACATTAGAAGATTTTTAGCTGCAAAGAACTGACCTTCACCTATTTATTTTTACAACTTATAGCTAGGTGTAGGAAGCTCTGGGACTCGCAGGAAAGGCAGAGTATACCTTAGTTATATGTAAGATATTTCATGAAGACCCAATAAGCATGGCCGCTGGGCAGAGGTCACAGCATGCACACCCCGCCAGGAGTTGCTTAGCGTTGCACCAGGACCCTTGACTTGCTGACCCCTCTCAGTGTCACCACTGTCTCCTTCATATCATGGTTTTCCCGATTGGAGATGCGTGAGATTCACAGAGCCTAAGGTTCCTGTCATTATCTCGATGGCAAAGACTGAAATAAAAGCTCCTGCTTTGACCATGTGCAGGCAAAACCGTAAACACGCAGACTCCGATTCATTGTCCGGGGGACACGGAATGCACACCGCTGGCTGAGCGCCCAGAGCCAGCCTTCTCGTTCGGAGTTGCACCCCCCACAGCTCTTGGGGAGAGGCCTGCCTGCTTGCTGAGGGTCTTGTCAGAAGTGGCTGGCTCCCGGGGCTCTGTGGGAATCACTGATGATGCCACAGTCCTGGCCACAGCTTGGTGGCACTGCTGGGAGGTGAACAAAGGAGAGGTGCCTAATCCACTGGAGCAGGCACGGGGCCAAGGCCGTAGGACATCACCAGTTCTGTGGATAACCCACTACTATTATGGACCGCTGGACTATATTGGATTATTTTGCTGAATCCATGTACCTACAAGATTTAAAAGGCGATGGAATAGCCATCTCTGACAAAACTAAACAAAAAGGGGGGATATAAATGAAGGTCCATTTTGTAGTGAAAAAAATATATCTCTATATACAAAATAGATATACAGCTACTTTCTCTTAGTTCAATGAGAAGCCTTATACTAATAGTGCTTAGACAAGATATCATGTCTGCTCTTGTACTCTAAATGACTATGAAGACAATATGCAATGTATTAATTCTTATAACTGTTGTACTAACCTGTTTTGAAACTGTCTCCTTGCTATTTCTTTCTCAATAAAATTAATTTAAAAAGAAAGACATGGAGCCCAGAGCCTGGCAGCCAGAGTGTGCATCAAGCCCCAGGCCAGTGTCCAAGTCGGTGCCAGCATTTACTCCTGGGGTCAGCAGGTGTGGAGATAAGGCGACGGGAAACAGTTTTAATTCTGAGCTCGCTGTAGGCAGTATCAGCCACCGTCACACCTCAGCAGACTCAAAGGCAGACATGGGAAGAGAAAACTTCATAGTGGAAAAAGGAGGCTCCAGGCGAGCTCTTTCAGCGTGCAGTAGTCTGCGGGACCCGTTAGGGGAATGTACTGCATTGGGCTTTGTCCAGTGGATCCTAAGCTGGAGGGAAATAAAGTTCAAGACGAAGCAAAAATAATTCCGGCTCTTTGGGGCTGTTCCGGAAGTCACTGCTTAGCTTCCTGGATTGCTGGTAGGGACAGCAAGCTGGCGTCCCGTGAGCCTGATCTACAGCTGACAGCCTGATGTCCTTAGCAAGGAGCCCAAGTCCACGTTCCGGTTCTCTGTACTGTCTGTATTTTTGGTCCTCACAAGTCTGACTTTCACTTTATGAACCAGAAGATGATGTATTAAATTGAGCTCAAGTATAATGTGTATTAGTGTATAACAGATTCCTGGTTAGGAATACCACGCCTGCCTGCCTGCACCACTGATACTCTTTGGTCTGCACAAAGACTGACCATATAGCATGAAGACGAACCGTGTTAGTACCTGCAGGCCATAAGAGCTCCTTGCAGGACACTGTTGCCTGGAAAGAAGCCTTACAGCATGGGTTCCCAAGCAGAACACCACGACCTTCTGCACATAACTTGCGGAGCCTGCTTCCCAGGGACAGCTTTTCCTCTCCAGCACTTAAATCACATTGTTACCAGCGTCCCTGAGATGTTTCACTCTACTCTTAATTCCCTGAGAGGTACAGACGCACAAGCTGTGGCATAACTCCCGCTGGTCTTTCTTTATACTGTAAGTCCTCCTCCTCCACAAACCCTTTCCTTCTTCCCGGCTCAGCCAGCAGCCGGCTTGCTCCTTGCACTGAGTCAGTCCACTTCCTCCACGCTCCGGGCAGCTCTGCTACGTTTTTATGACCTCCTTCAGCCAGCAGCCTCATCTCCCCTCCTTTCTCCAGCAGCTTCATCTACTATCTCACGTTGTCTCGTGTCAATAAGCACATCCAAAGCCCTCCTCTGGGTCAAGCACTCTGTTAGCCACTGTGAGTACGAAGGTGGACAGATTCTTGCCCTTAGGGAAGGAATGGACTTTTCAGGGGCCGAAGAAGGGCCCCTTCACTGCCCCCCACATGCTGAAAACAGCACTATCCACTGTGGTTCCTGGATGTCTGTGTCACCTTGCTGGTCAATAAAAGCAAATTTTTCCAAATAACAGCTGGCCGGTCACAAGAACAGTCTCTCCTTAGAGAACCATCTTTTAAAAATTTAGTTTATGTTTGTGATACATAATGTCTGCACTCACCTTGGGAGCGGGTCCGTCTACCTCACCTGTTGATGATCTGTTCTTCTCCCTCCTCTCTCCCCTCTCCCTGCCTTCTAAGGTCTCTTTCCTATCTTCTTTTAGCCTAGTGCTTTTTCTCTCATTTCCATTTTATTTTGCTCTTTCAATCACGTCTGACTGTCTTCTGTTAGAGACACTGTGTGGTACTGAGCCTCCTGGGTCTGGTTACTGTGCTTGGTATCATGGCACTGAGACCCACCCGTGTTCCTGCACGTGGTCCAAGTATGCCTTTGTTCACAGCCGAGTAGCTCCCCATTCCTCTCTATGCCCTATTTTCTGTGGGCATTCATTCCTCTGAAAACTAGAGAGCTGCCTTTAACCACTTCTAAACCAGTTAAAGTTCCCCAGGCTACTGCTATACTAACGCTATGGAACGTTTACCTTCTTCCCCAAGCTAGCAAGTTAGCTGCTCCTACAATCCTTCTCGTTCTAGGGGTTTCGAGTAATAGATACTGGTGATGCTGTGGGC
>NDGM011113902.1:0-14932 GCA_002564305.1 Octomys mimax
AGAAAATTTGGGACACTGCCGAGTTACATGACGTTACAGTACAAATTCTCATATATCCTGAGTTTTAACTGACCTTGGAAGGCTAGAGCCAAAATGTTGGCTTTCCTTGCAGCCCTCCTTTTTCTCTAACTTAGGTCTGCAAACTTAGGTTGTTAACCATCCAGGAGACAAGCTTATTGTTAATACCATAAAACCTAGGCTGTTAAGCTTAACCTCACTATCTGAATAACAAACATCTTAGGCATAACATGGAACAGATATTTTTCATCAAGTATTGATATGCTGAAATTCAAGTCCCTATAGAATATGATGAAAAAACATTTAAAAATTAGAACATATTTTAAAAATAGGCATTAACAATTATATACTTCTTATGTTTACACATAAGTCCAAAAATCTAACTATATACAACCTTGAAGATGGACAGTCCAACAATATTCCTTTTCTTATGTCTTGCCTTCATTCACTACCCCCTTCTATTTGAACAGTCATCTACTTGAGAGACAGCACAGAAGCAACTGGCATGTCATGATAAGCAACCCATATTCAGAAGACCAGAATGACAGGCACTCCAAGCATGAAACTACTTTTACAGTTTACCATCTTTAGTGCAGTTGCTTAGTTCACAGGTATCAGTCTCTTGCTCTTTTAGAATTCTTTTTTTCTGGTACATTTCCAACATTTTAACTATAATATACCTTGTTGAAAGACACATGCATTTATTGAAACTATATGGGGATTATTTCAGATTATTGGGTCCCCATATGCATAACTTTTTGAATATTTACCACATTTTCAGTTATTATTTTGTGAAATTATTTTTCAATGACATTCCCTTTCCTTACCTTCTAAAATTTCCATACCTTTACTTTTCGTTTTTCTTGCCTTCTCAGTTTTGTTTTGTTTTGATCTGACTGGGTTTATTCAAAAGACCAGGACTCAAACTACAAAATTATACATTTCCCATGTTCTAGTCTGTTTTAGAATATCTCAATTTTGTTTTTTATTATAGTAATTTTTGCTGCAAGATTTCTAAATAGTCAGTTTTTCATGATTTCTTTCTCTTTGATGGATTTCTCCTTCATATCCTGAGTTATGTTTGTGATTTCATTGTACCCTTTATCTTTATTCTCCTGCATCTCACCGACTTTTAAAGATAAATATTTTAAATTCTTTTTTAGGCGTTTATAGATTTTATTACTTTGAGATTTATTTTCAGAGATTTCTTCTTCTTTGAAGCTCTCATTTGTCCTTTATGTTTCTTATGTCCTTGTGTTGATGTTTGTGCATAATATTTGTTTCTTCAGATTTAAGGAAATTGTTTTTAACTTATTTTGCCTTTATGTAGAGTATAAGATATCTGTTCGATTTTTTGTTTTGTTGTAGGCCAGCTCAAATGTAGAATCTCTGTATGATTCCTGCCTGAGTGATTGATGTGAGTAGTGTCGTTGAGTATTTCCATAAGTTAGACTGGAAGTTCATGTAAGCAGCTTCAAAACTATGCAGTGGAGTGGAATCCCAAAGGTATGTTTTTGGGCTTCACAGGACTGATTCTTGATAACATGGTGGCTTGTGGCAGCAGCTTCCAAAATCTGAATGGTTAAGAATGTGGGTAGGTCTGTCCCTGGATTCCTCAGGATAAGCAAAGGTGGTACTAATGGTTGTGGAAATTTGAGCTGCAATTCCTGAGCTCCAAAAGGTGAAAGAAATTTATCTATCTGGAAGAAGGTGTGAGATACCTAAGCCTGTGGTAACACCATACACAGTTGTGATTCCACAAAGTGGTTTAAAGTTTTCCCTAGGTCTTTATGTATGAGCACAGATAGTGTTGGTGTCTATAGCACTTGCAGCCATCAATTTGAGGTTTGAACTACAAAGCAAACCTACCTAGGTTACATGGGTATAATTAAAATTGTTCTAGGGCTTATAGAGATAGTAATATGGGACATAGATGGTACTTTCATATTTCTCAGGGGACAAGCACAAATAGTACAAGGATTTTTCAGCAGCATTTGTAATTCAAAGTATTGAGAAAGTTGTTCTCAAAGCCATCTGCAACATGCGTAGCTGTCATCTGAGCTTCTGGAACTGATATCCATGCGACTGGAAGTGTAAGGTCTGGAAGAGACCATCTCTAGGAATAATAGTTTGGTAATTGGAAGAGCTGCAATTACAGGAATTTATTAGCTAACTTTCCTTTTGGTGGAACCTGTGTTTAAAGGAGAAGTGATTTATTTTGACTCACACTTTCCATGAATGGTCAGCTGACTCCAGGACAGAAGCAGTACTGTTGAAGAGCCTGGTAGAGGAAAGCTACTCATATGATGATGACTGAGAAGAAGAAAAAGAAAGGAAAAGTCAGGGATGAAAATACACTATACCCTTTCAGGCAACACCCACTGTGACTCAAGCCCAAGCAGTTTCACCATCTGACAGCACATTCACCTTTACTGAGCAATGCATGAATTCTTGAATGAGTCTAGCACTCCATCATGATCTAATCACTTGCCATAGACCTACTGCTGAACATGAGACTTTGGGGGGATATTCTAGATCTAAACAATAGTTTTTTTCAATGTGGACAAAATTTATTAATTGAACTAAGTATTTGGCTTCTCTTTAATATGCAGAATTAAAAAAATATAATAACCTAACTCTGAATGATTAGGACTTCAAGGTTTTATCTTATTTAAATGTGATCTATATATTTAATAATATTCTAATGTAATTTAGAATAAATTTAACATTTTAAATTGCTAAACAGATCTTGGAAAACTGTTTTGAAGTTGACATTATGGTGTACAATTGCTCTTGATATTATTCAATTTCCTTAAGGGCAAATTTATATTTTTCTTAATCATAACTACAGTATCTAAATTATTTGAGCCCTAGATTTGATTATGTTCAGGAAGAACATACCAAAGCATAAAAAAGTATATTCTTGAATTATAATTAATTTTGATATTTCAAAAGTCATAACTTCTTTGTTAAGCCAATAATGTTTAACTACTGTAATTTGCTAATGATTTAATTATGTGAATTTAAACTCTTAAAATGCCTTAATTATTATATATGAAAATATTTTTACATGGGAAATATTAGAACCTTAGTGTAAATTATTTCTATAAATTTAGGAGTATTTCATTTACATAAACATAAGGTTTATCTTTAAGAAATTTAAATAGAGTTTCTGTAAGAAATTTTTTAAGCTCATTTTTTTTACAGTGTCTGGAACTGGGAAACTACTTCCCAAATTATATATATATATATATATATATATATATATAAGCTTAATTTTAAATCTTAAACTATGAATCCAGCATAAACCAAATAATACAACATATAAAATTCTTCTTTAATATAAGGACACTTATACAATAGGTTTCAATTACCATGGTGTCCTTGATTTTATATTTCATCAAGATTACATTTAATATAGATGACACAAATTGAGGTTACCTGCTGAGTACAAAGGCTAAAGCGTTCACATCAATATTTGTGGAGAAGGCTAAGATATTTTCCCCTGGTATGTAATGTGAAATATGTGGCACATGAAAGTTTGTGTAACAGAAAGAGGATACACCAAATAGATGTCTGGGTGTCTCCAAACCCCATATGTGTTGATAAATTGTCCAGTGAATTTAATTTAATTTTTATACATCAAATAATTGCATTTAAGGCCTTCCGTCTTCTCAAAGGTGTCAATGATGAAGAGGAGGATTAGCTGTCTAGTGACTTTAAAGGCTAGATAAGACAGGAGTAAAATATAGAATTTGGGATACTGAAGGGCAGATCAAAGAATTGAAGCATGCTAAAAGTTGTTGAAAAAGGGAGAAAATCATCAAAAGGTGAAGTAAATTATTTGATGAAGGAAAGAAGAGGTCATGGATGAACCAATTTGGGAAGACCCTAAGTTTTCCAGAGTCCAATGAACTTCCCAATTTTGTTTTGTAAATTTTTGCCATTCTTAGATTCTTAACCAAATGTGTGCCACAGAGGAAAAGGCATGTCGCTCATGGAAAAGCAGACAACAAAAAGGCCAGTGAATTAAGAATTACCCATAGAATTAAGGATATCATCCAACATAAGTGGTCACAAAAACCAGTTATGGGTGAACTACTGATATAGCTCCGTAGCACAGTATCTGCTTCACAAAAGCAAGGTTCTAAGTTCAACTCCCAGGGATTCTTGATACCACAAAACAAACAAAACCTCCCAGAAAAGAGTTACAGAGAATCTTTATCAATTGAAATAATCATAGTTTATTATTCAGGAAAAAAATAGTAGGAGACTATTTCTGGGAATATGCTTGCTAAAGCAGAAAAAAATCTTACCAGAGGAATCCCATTTAATAAAGCAAAGTAATTGCCAATCACGCTGCAACACATGAATATGTGGAACACTGGATTAGGAGTTGTTCTTGTCTCTGAGTAGCAATTTTCCTAGTTATGAAGGTCAAGAGTCTGAAAAGCTGACATTAGTACCTTGTTAAAAACATCACAGTCTGAGCAGTAAGCATCACATAGTCCCAGTCATGGCACAAGACAATTGCAAAACAAAGACAAATAATCTACATTTATACAATGAGAGTCTACTAAAAAAGGTTACTTGATTAGAAAGAATGTTCTGATCTCAAAAATTCTTAAGTATCTCAAAGTAAAACACAAAAAAGCCTTCTCTATTTTATATACAAATAAGCAACTTGCGAGTAGAAGTTGGGAAACTGACCACAAGTAAGCAGATTACATGATAGGTGCAATTTGACAGGAAATATGTTTTGTCATGGGCAGCTGATTCTCAGGATAAACTAATAAATGCTCTCCGTTTTAGTGTTTGCTTAGGCTTGGGGTTTTGCCAATGTTCAGGTACCTGGGACAGGACAAAAACATAGCTAAATTTTATGAAGGGAAAACAGAACATAAGAAATGTGTGATTTTAAATGCTTAATCAATAATGTTTATGTTGTTTAAAACACTATTTGTTACAGTACCATTAGAAAGTTAATAAATGTAGATATTTAAGAAGAAAGATGAAAATAAAATATCTAACTATCCATATCAAGAAGTTAGGAAAATAGCAAATAATGCAATCCAGGGCAGTGGACATGTTATAATAAAAAGCCTTATGAAATAAGAAATGTAACAGATATTCAAAAACATACAAAAAGGGGCCGGGGAGATGGCTCAGTGAAATAAGTTCTTCCCTGGAAAGTGCAAGGGCCTGAGTTCAATCTCCAGTTCCTAAAAAAAGGAAAGAAAGAAAGAAAAGAAAAGATGATACAAAGATATTATATTCTTACTTTTCAATGAAGAGGGCATTTTAAAAATAAAATTTCTATGTAGCTTGCTGAATGAGGCACAAGTAGAAACAGAGGTTCTAAAACAAATATTGTAATTGTTCTTAAAAATATTCCCACAAACTAAAGTTCAGTCTCATTGTTTCATTAGTGAATTAATTTGAATTCTTAGAGAAGAAACAGGAATTTTGCCAAAACATTCCAGGAGATGTAGATCATGGTAACATTTACCAGTTTTTTTTATAAGCCCTGAATGACCCTGGTACTGATATTTGGAAAAGATTTAACTAGAAAATAAATTAAATGCTATCATATCTTATAAACATAGCTGCAAATATCAAGAAGAAAATGCTAGCAGATTAATCATAGTGAATAATATGATGATATATACTGACTCATAGCTTTAATCCCAGAGATATAATGATTAAATGCTTTCACAGAAAATATCAGTTTAATTCACCATATCAATACAGTAAAAAGCTAAAGAAATCTTTCTACACTCAGAAACAATATAGTATTGGATAGAAGTCAAAAAATTTATTATAAAAATTATTATAATACTAAGAATAAAGGATCTTTCTTCAATCTAATATAGTATCTATAACACACAGAGAGACACACATGTTACACTTCATAATTAATTAAAACACAGGGCCGGCCAAATAGCTCAGCAGATTAGAGCAACTGCAAGCAGGGGCAGAGGCCAGGGGTTCTATCCCCAGGCCTGCCTTGCCAGCCCAGCCCCCAGGGTGCACTGAGACAGCAATTGAGACTGGGCGTGGTAACAGGTGCCTGTAATCCCAGCACTTAGAAGGTTGTAAACAGGAGAATCACTACAAGTCTGATCTAGCAGTGAGACCCTGAACACTCCTTAGAGCCTTCCCTAAAATACAGAAGAAGAAAAAGAACTTTAAAACATACTCATGAATTTTTAAAAAATGTAAATCTCCACTGAAGTCTACAAAACAGTATTAAATTAACAAATACCCATTAAATGGAAAGATATAGCATTTTCATGCTTTAAAACATGCAATGTCTGGGCTGGCCAGAAAGCTCAGTGGATTAAAGTGCCTGTTTTGGAAGACACAGGGACTGCATTTCAATCCCTGGAATGCCTTGATGGCCCTGTCTTACTGGGGCATGCTGAGAGGGCCATTAAGACTGGGCGTGGTGGCATGGGACTATAATCCCAGCACTTGGGAGACTGCAAACAGGAGGGTCACTATGAGTCTGATCTGTGTAGTGAGACCTTATAAACCTTGTACTAAATACATAAAAAATCCTCAAACACTTGATGTTTTAAATTCTCCCAAACTTCAATTAAAATTCCATAAAAACCTTGCAAGGTTTTTTTTTGTGTGTGTTTGTATGTGTGTCTATGCATGTGTGATATTCTACAAATTATACAATAGGGTAAATTTGCTTAAGAACATATTTTGAAAATCAAACATAAACTATATACATTGTTATCAAGAATTGAGGGCCCACACTATGGTGGATATTGTGATATTTACTCAATGATAGAAGTATAAGCAAATGAAGAGTCTAAAAATTGTCCTGTGTATGTACATTAACTAGATTTGTGGCAAGTCTTCCCCACTTCTATACTAGGAAAAGCTCAGTGTTTTCAGTAATTGTACTGAGCCAATTAGGTCTTCACAATAAAATATCTCATTAGATAGTATAAATGAACTATGAGTCCATTGTAGTCCTAAACATGAAAGTCCACACAATGCATTATTTGAGAAAAGACACAGTAGAATATATTTCACCATGGCTGAAAGAGGCATTTCCCCAAACATAAATCAGATATCCATATGAAAATGTCTGAAATAATGTATAATTTTAAACTGAAAATTTGGGGCTAGGAGTGATAAGTTATGGAATGCTTTCCTGCCAAGCAGGAATCCTTGTGTTAGATTCCCAGTATTGCCAAAAATATCTATTCTACAAAATTCATATTTATAAAAGTCAGTGGCTGGAGAGGTAGCTCAGTAGTCTAAGCACCTGCCTGACACTTGCAAGGACCTGGGTTCAATCCCCAGTACCGCATATCATGCCCATCCCAGAACCTTGGGTGTGCAAGGACATATATTTAATCCCAGAATTGAGGAGACTGAGACAGCAGCATCACTACGAGGCCAAGTTGGGTAATGAGACCCTGAACCAAATAAATAAATAAGCTACAATTTGAGTAAATATACAGCATTCACAATATATGCTCACACAAGTGACATGAATCAAAACCCATACAAAAAAGAAAAAGAAAAAAGAAAATGACAATAGAAAATAAATGAAACTTAAATGAAGCTGTTGCAAATGAGGGTATCCAAAATGTCACTAAACATGTTATTCCTAAAGTCATGCCTAAACTAATTGTTACTCAGAGAATTTTATATTAAAAATTTAAGGCAATATCATGCTACATCAGAGAAGCTAAAATGAACAAAAACAAAAATGTGCAATTCCAAACATTGGTGAGAAAAATCATTCAAAATTCAGCTACATTTGCAGACATTGTAATTTTTTTTTTTGAGTCAGATTCTTAAGTCAGTAAGCTGCCCACCCTGGCTAAGCTCAGCCTTAGGATCCTCCTGCTTCAACCTTACAAAATGCTGGGATTACAGGCATATGTCACCACAGCCAGCTTCAATTAGGATGCTTATGCATTGCTGGTAAAAGTGTAATTGGTTCAACTGCTTTAGGACACTGATTGCTGAAGTATACTAAGGCTAAATGCCTAAAAATAATTGGATCTAAGTATTTCACAGCTAAATATATACTGCAAGGAAATGAATGTATATTTTCATCAAAAACATATTTAACCATTTCATAGAGTATTTTTTGCTTAGACCAAAAATTTCAACTTTCCAAATAGGCCTCTACAAAGAGAATGCAAAAATGTATTGTAGTATAATGACAAATTGACTTGGTATGAAGAAATACAAATAATCAAACTATGGAAATATGTAACAGTATAATTAAGCAAAGTAAGTCAGATAACAAAAAGTATAGAATGCAAATATTTGATGATCCCATATAATGTCCAGTTATATCAAGTACATCTAATGGCTTAATGGAATGTATTATACACCAGATGACTTCTAGTAACTTCAAAAAGGTGATGTACATCTCTAAATATTATATTTTTTTGCTATTTGATCCCTACTGTCTACATTTGAGCTACATTATCTTTATTTTTTTCTCAAAAGCAGTGCACTTTTTACCTATTTTAAGCCCTTCATAATGCTGTTCATTTACTCCTTTGTTCAATACAGAATTTTTTTCTTTTTTCTTTTTTCTTTTTTTTTTGTGGAACCAGGGATTGAACTCAGGCCCTTGTGCTTGCCAGGCAAGAGCTTATTCCACTGAGCCATCTTCCTGGCCCCTTGAGCCATCTCCTCAGCCCCCAATACTAAGGAAATTTTAACTTTCCTTAGTAGCCTACACAAATGCTGTGTTTGATTTCATGTCTGGCTCAAACTCCAATCCATCTAATATCTAAGTTTCCCAATATCATTGATTTTTACATTTTATGATCACCTTAAGCACTATAGTTTGCATTGAAAATTCTAGGGTGCAATCCTCCTTTAGATTTAAAGTAATGCAGGCACAGATCTGGAAATCCTGGACTCCTTTCCCACACTTCCTCTGGGTTAGCCTAAGACATCTGCATTAAAACTGCTTCTATGACCGAAGTACTCATTAGAAGATCAGTGAAAGAAAAATGAAAACTCCTGGAATGATATAGATGTTGAATTGAATGGCAATAATGATATCTTCGCCAACATTATAAAAGATCCATCTTGAATTTTGACTTTATACACACATGTTCAAAAGAAATCAGATGCAACTTCCACCGGATACAAGGATCTATGATGCATTAACTTCATCATATTCAACAGAAAACAGAAAATATCAATTATAAAATACATGCTTATCTATTTTTACCCATATAATATTTTCATGTTTTAAACTTACCAACTCAACAGCATTTGATGCATTCTCTAAGTTATAGAGCCACAACTTTTATTCAGTTTCAGATTTTTTGTCATTCCAAAGGAAAATAGGTATGTATTAAGCATTTGTTCTTCACATACTTTAACATAATAACTCCAAATATGTGGCTGTCACTTACACTATATAGATTCATACCTAGATTCTCATTTTTATATAGTTGCCATGCTCATGGGTTCATTTGTACATAACTAGTCAATAAGTAACTAAATAAGAATTATATATTTAAGTATTTAGTTTTTCATAAAATTCAAAATTGTTTTAACTTTCTAATCGAAAATGCTTTAGAAGGTACTCCAAAATAAGTGTACTCACTGCCACTTACCCATACACCCTCCTAGTCCCCAATTGGGAAAATTTCATTTTCTTGTGAAGCTAGGAGCCTTAGAAAAAGCAGTCTCTATTTGCTTTAGCTAGTGAAATATCTCTTTTTGTTAGTTGGCAAGCCTTTTGGTCTGGCAGCTCTGAAAGTCCCTCCATAGGGTGCTTTGCACTTAATGTGTGGGTTTATTAATTAGTATGCTGCCTCTCATTTTTCCTAGGCTGGTAACGTGCTCTGGTGTTGTATGTATAGCAAGAGATTTCCTCAGTCAGAGCTATGTTTCATTTTTGGAAACAGTGCAGTATAAAGTGAAAAATATGGTCAAATTTATTTACACTTACCCCCTGTCTACTAATCTCATCAGCTTCTGGAATAAGATCAGTACATGGCCAAATTTTGTCTTCTAATAGAGACTAACAGAAGTGCTGCAGATTGTTAATTCTTCATTCCTATCCTTACTTCTTACCAATTTCTCTTTCCATTTTAATTCTTCCAGTCTGTCTCTATCGAAAATGCTTCAGTTTCTAAGCAAATGCATACTTACTGTGGAGCATATTTAGTGTGCCAAATCAATGCCTTATGTTATAAAGCTTAACAGAAATGTAGCTAAATTTAATCCCCCCCCCGCCCAAAGGAGTAAAGCACACAAAGTCAGGAACTTCAGATTATATTTATACACATTGTGATTTAAATTTACCTTTACTCTTAGAACACAGCTCTTTAATGCCTATTATTTATAAATGATACCAGGAACTATGTAGTAAATAAGATTAAATGGAAGTCTGAATTTGTCAAATTAAAGAGAAGTTATTTGATAGACTCTTAACATGCACAGAGGTCTTTGAATGCGTAATTTCTAACCGTTTCACTTTATTTTGGGGAAAACAGAAACATCTAAAAAGGAAGAAAGTTGCTTAAGACTGTGTATAGCACATTGCAGCCATAAATAAGCAGGGTTTTTTCCTTTAAAATGTTAAAATTGTGTAAAGACCCTCAATTGCTTATCTATGTGAAGTTTAGTGGAGACAGTGATGTCACAAATACTTGTAAGGCATTTATTATGAGGCAGACAGACACTTTTTAAGCAGAAACACAAATTAGCACAGTTTCTTCACCACATCTCAGTGAAACTAGTTATTTTATGGAAACATAAAACTTAGGGCTTCAATTCAGACAACTAGTTCCACACTACAGAATCACAGCTACCAGAAAACAAATACCTGAAGATTTTAGAGGCAGCATGTGGTGGCCCACATGCCAACAGTTAAAGCAGTCTGCAGAGGTATAAGAACAAGAATCATATGGAGCGAGGATCAGGAAAGAGATGTCATGTGCTTTCAGGTAGAAAATGAGGGAAAAAGGGAGACAAGAAAAGGGCTATCAAAGGAGTATGAGCAGCAGAAAAATAAAAGGATAGAAATTGCCCAACCATCTACTATTTCTTAAGAAATCAAGTCTTTTTTCCACTGCAATGATTTTTGTGATACTTCCCTTTGTAAGAAACACAATTTTCCTTGATAATCTTAAAACAAATTTCTATTACTAATTTCTTGCAACTGAAAAATTATTGTGTTAGATAAGAACTACCTTACTATCTTATCTGTTTCTTACTATGAACAATGTACTACTCTGTTCTTTGTTACTATAATATAATACTATAGGCTGTATACTTTAAGAAGTAAATATTTACCAAAGAGATCAAGGGTATGTTACATATGACTAGGCAGTACATAGGAAAGGAATACATCATTACCATCTACACAGAAAGTCAAGAGTAGTGGGAAAAGGCTGACCTTACCGTTTTCTTAACATTCTTTTCACAAGAATTGAGTCAGGGTCTGTGATGACTAGCTTAATCTCTTCTAAAGGCAGCCTGAAATTGTATAGGGACTTAACATGGAGCCTCACTGCGAATAGCCTCAGGATCTCAACACCACCACACCGAGGACCAAGCTTCCAGCATGAGAAATGTTCATGATGCAATCTCTATCCAAGCCTCTGACTGCTGTTCCTGTCCTTCTCAAAGTGCAAAGTGCATTTAATACCTGTAATCTAGTCACAAACTCTTATATCACTGAAGCTTCAGTCAAAGTTACAAGTCCGAAGACGCTGCTGAAATTCAAGATAATATCTAGTATATATTACCACATAAAATTAAATAAAAAACAATCATCTGTTTGTAGAATTCAATATAGGGCAGGGATAGAAAAACAAACAAAGCATTGCACTATTTTCCATAATAGAGAATTAGGAAAGTAAAAAGGTTGAAATGCATCAGGCACAGATACAGTTAAATTAAATATTTTATAATTTTGTAGCAAAGATAACCGTTATTTCATCTTAGTCCCCAACTTTCTGGCCATGAAACAATGACTACATGTGTCCTGAAGCTACATAAAGAATCACATGGAATTACAGTTATGTGTATATCATCTTATTTCTTGCTCCTTTTTTGTGTGTGTGTTTTAGGGAAAGGTCTACAGAGTCTTCATGGTCTCACTACTAGATTGGACTCATAGCAATCCGTCTGTTTACAGCCTCCCAAGAGCTAGGTTTACAAACTCAAGCCACCACACCCAGTCTCCATTGCTGTCTCAGCATTCTCCGGGTCAGGGCTGGCACAGCAGGCCTGGGGATCGAATCCCTAGCCCCTGCACCTGCTTGCAGGTGCTTTAATCTGCTGAGCTATTTGGCCAGCCCTCCTCTTTCTCCTTTACAGCCAACAATATCCACTCATGGGAAGTTTATCTTCATGATCTGACTTAATTCTTATCACTTTTCAAAGGTTCCAGCTCTAAACAACACAGATAGTTCAACTTTCCACCCCTAGAATACCTCACAATGACAAATGGTAAAAATATGTGTCAGCAGGGAAAACTATATTCATAGCATAACATACACTTGGCACTCCTCTATGGTAAGGAGCTGGCCACAGAAGGATAAACTGACAATCTCCTGTTCCCCTCCAACCACCTATGTACTCATGCCCAGGTCTCATGGTCTTCTTTGAGGCCTTCCTCCTATGAATTCTGCCTAGCACCTTCTCAGTTACCTTTTTTAACTTCATCCTTATACTCTGTGATTTTAAATCTTTATTCTTCCTTCTTCTTTTATGCTCCACTTCATTGTCCTTGAGAACTTCAAATAAAAGTGACAAAAATGACTACTTCAGGAGAAATAGACTTCTTGTAAGAACAGTACCTTAGATTCAGTGCTGTAAATTACATTTTTTGTAAAGTTGTATAGAATGTCCTTCAAAAATTCCCATGTTAAAATTCTAAACCCCAACATGATGGAATTGGAAGTGGGGCCTTTAGGATATGATTATGTCATGTGTATGAAGCCCTCAGGAAGAGAATCAGTGTCCTTAAAACATAGCCAATGAGTGCTCTTTGTCCTTTCACTATGTGATGACAGTGAGACCATAGCTGCCTTTGTTACTTTCTTGTGTCAGGGATACAATACTTTGAACCCAAAATTCAACGTGGAAAATGTTTATTTTGCTACAAAGTTTATAGACATTTCAGTTTATAGTCAGCTGGATGCAAATCAGGGTGGGGCATAGCAGAGAAGCGGCTCGTGGCACAACAGCAGGAAGTAGAGTGGCATAACAGAGGAGAGAGGGAGAACCTTCAAGGTCATAGCATTAGTAACCCACCTCCTCCAACCAGATCCCACCTGACAAATCACATGGGGTGGACTAATTCACAGCTCAGTGTCCACTGCTGTTATCCAGTCACCTCCCAAAAGCTCCACATATGAGTGTGTGGTGCTTTAGTGGGTTACACAGACTAAAAAAAAAACATAACAATGGCCAATTATGAATCAGGACAAAGAGCTTTAACAGAGAACACACCTGTTGGTATGTTAATCTAGCACTTTCTATCCACACACATAGTGAGAAATAATTTTGTGTTTACAAACAATATATTTTATGGTAGTTTATCTAGCAGCCCAAATACATTAGGATGGTCCATCTACTAATTCTTGTATATGTGGCCAGCAACTTATAATGTATTTTCACCTAACTCTCTTTCTAATGTATTCAATGTGTTTATAATGTAAATGGGAAGATTGGATGATTAAACTTCAACTTTGAATTGGTTTATGTTTTTATCAACTTAATTTCAAAGATATTTGAACAGGAACTATTTTGCACCAGTATTTGGAATCCACAAGGTGAGTGGAATTTAATGAGAATTTTAATGTTTATAATAGAATAGAACTAACTGAATAAAAATAAAATGAAAAGAAAAAATAAAGGCATTCTAAGATGGCTTGTCCACATTTTCTTGATACTAAAAAGCAAATCTCAACTCTAGCACTGAGAAGTATATGAGGCCTAATATAGTGTTTTTCATTCGTTATGCTAGCCTGTCAACACTCAGCGTGAGACTTACTTTACACCTCTAACAAGTAGGAACTTTTAATACTATCTTAGCTTCATTAAGTGGAAAGGACTATCTACAACATGAGATTTCAAAGTTATTTTTCCCAACACTACATTTATTTTAAGGAAAATCTGCAGATATGCATTAAAAAGATATATAAGAGCATAGAGGAGTCATGAATAAAAATAATTGGACATTTTAAAAGCAAACAAACCAGAATTTATACATCTAGATGAGTACCATCTTTCTGACTACCTCTCTTTGGAGAGTACACACACAGTCCAGTGATGTTGCCATTGCTCAAAATGTCTTTGGAAGTCTTCTATGGGGAATGATTTCTGAGCCTGAGCCAGATATATTCACACTTGATGTAAAACCAAATCCCTTTAGACAGAAGAATGTCAGGAATAATTCTAATTAGACATACTTATTAGAAACACACCATGAATTTCCTCTTAATAATAAAATAAATGCTGAAAAGTTAATACATAGCTTCCCTGGGTGGTAACAGTTGTAAAAACAACTCAGTAATTTCAAACGTGTAACAATGAGTTAAATTTTGTTTATCTCTTTTGATTTATTACAAATCTTGTAAGCATCCCATCTATGTAACAAGAACACCCTACGATTAGTTTGATAGCCATATATCTTTCAAATGGCTTCCCAGAAATAAAATGCTGCTCTTTCAGCAAATAGAATGTAGCTCTGATTGGTTGCTGCATTTTAAAGATAAAAGTAACCAAAGATAAAATGTAGACTTTTGATTTTGATCATACTTTCTGAAATTACTTTAATGCCATCAACACTGGAAGATTTGTAAATACAATATTCTTTGTATATGTAGTATGTGATTCAGTGTTGTTTAATTCTCATTTCTTCTGTATTGTATCAGTTACTTTTTTTTTT
>NDGM011113910.1:0-11783 GCA_002564305.1 Octomys mimax
TAGAGGGATTTGTTCTAATAGTGTTTGTAAATAGGATATCATGTCTGAATCTTGTACAGCAAACAACCACTAGGAAAAATGTATGCAATGTGTTAATTATTGAAACTGTCCTACCCCCTCCCCTCCAAAAAAACTTGACTACAAAATTCTAGACATTTCAGGTATAGTATGACTCAGTCCTTCTGTGAGGAAGAAAGGTGAGACATTCAGAGTGTGTATGACTTTACGGTTAAACAATCTCAAAAAATTTCATTGTATATTTTTAAACTACTGTATTAGGAAGTCACAAGATAGATTGCTATCTTAAACACCAGATAATAGTTTTTGTAATATGTATCTAACAAAGGACTTTCTTTGGATTGAAAAAAATAAATAAACTAGAGTATTCTGATTTCATCAGAGAGAGAGAGAGAGAGAGAAAATGAGGGTAACATCTTCATAGACTTGCAAATGAAAAGGTAGAAAAAAGTTTATGAGTATTCCACTGTAGCATTGTGAAATAATGGTGCTTCGATCTTAGGTGTGTCCCACTATTTTTCAAGAACTGTAAGATCATTTTAGGCATTTCTTTACATCTTAACGTTTCTTAAAATATACCTTAAGAAGCAGCAAACTTTTTCTTAAACTCATAAGAGGGCTTTTTAAAAATGTCTAAGACTCAATAGATTGCTTTGTTCAAAATACTGAAACACAACCATAGTTTCTCTGTCTTTCTAAATTGAAAAGGCAATACTGTATAATAGTAAGAAATTAGTTACAGTAAGAATGGTGAAACTTTTACGGCACTGTAGTTCTACAAGTACACAAAGAACTAAATGTTTCATTTGGTGGACCAGGATAAGTGAAGTGAGATTCAAAGCCACTATTGTATCTCAAAACCTTTGGCTTCAAGCTTACATACTTCCTTTCATGCCTCTGGGATTGAAGTTCAAAAACTTATGAATGTTTAAATGCTTAAATGTAAAACTAAATAGGATAATTTCTAGAACTAAACCCCAAAGAGAAGTATCCTTAGTGACATTGTGTCTTGTAATCAGAGCAAATCAACCACAGGCCTTATCTCAGTGGCACCAATGGCAGGGCCCCTTCCATACCATACAACTCAGTCTCCATAAAATGCAAAGGAAGGGGATGGTACAGACTTGCTGCCTCACTTAACATTTGTGGATTATTCTAGAATTTACAATTTATCTTCAGTTTTCCCAAAATTTAATTTATTAAATTCAATTAAATTGTACCAGTCAAACCAACTGTGTCAGTAACAAACTGATGCTTTGTTTACATAATCATGTTGTCAGAAATTTAGAGATTTTCAAAGAAGTCAGTTTTGTACAGCAAGATCCTTAACTGAGTCAAGCATTACCTTCCTACTTTAGAATCCTTTGTGGTGGACACATTATCCTTTCAGTTTTATGGAAGAGACTTAGAGTGGATCAGTTATTTGCATAAGATCCTTGATTGCTGACAGAGATAGGATCTGACTCATAGCCAATCATAGTACCTCTTGTATCCTAACAAGCAAGATTTATTGCCTCTCTTGAGATGCTTAAAACAATTTTTTTGCCACTATAGTCCAAGTTGCCAAAAAAAGTTTTTTTGACAACTTTATTGATTATCTTTAGGATGAATTTCCAGGATCAGACATGTACTTCAGGGGAATGTCACCTTATTACACTGAGATAGGGCTTGCTTCAAAGTATACCTTCCAAAACTAGGATGCCTTGCTGTGTTGAACTTGCCCTGCTACTCACTGGCTGTGAATCCCTGATGCATTCATTCATCTCCCAGTCCTTAACGCCTAACTGAGGACTACTGGACAAACTGAATGAATTCATACATACATGAATTCATACATTTAAAATCTGCCACAGTTTGTGAAAAGGCATCCTGTGTTTGGGAGGTGATTGTTCCATCAAGGTGACACATTCATGGGTAGATTAGGCCACCAAGGAGTTTATAGCTAAGTATGGTGTTCATAGGTGGACAGCGGCTCAATGTGGGTGTGACCCAGAAAGCACATTTCCCTTCCCGGCTTCCTCCTTGACTCTTCCTGCTTCCCGACTCCCCTGAGGTGAGCAGCTTTTCTTCCTCCTTGCCTTTCCATCATACTGTTTTTCTCGGATCCAGCACTGAAATCTCTAAATAACAAGAGCCAAAATAAACTTCTACTTTAAGTTTTAGGGTCAAGTATTGTATCTCACTGATGAACAGAGTGACTAAGACACTCAATTACAACTGAGGTGGTTTATATGAATTTGCACTCCCTGGTCACAGATATTTTTATTATGTTGTCACTAAAATTAGGAGTATGAATTTACTTCTTGAATTTGTACGACCTTGTGAACACATGGTCAGTTCCTGACCTGTACCTGGTTCTCAGGTTCTTAACTTTGTCCAAAGAGTTTTCTTAACAGTCTCAAAGCTAATTGCTGCCCCCTATTCCAAAACTGCCACATGGCCACAGCATTCCATCATAGTGGTGCAGATCACCTGCAATGTGCTGGCTTTTGACCAATTTCTGGCCTCTGAAGGGTTTAAAGAAGTCTGCAAGATATCTCCAGGATTTGTATTTATTTATTTATTTATTTATTTATTTTTGTCTTTTTGCTTGATTTTTAATTTTTTTGAGACAAGTCTCACTATACAGTTCAGGCTGGTCTTGCACTCACTTTGTAGCCCATGCTGCCCTCAAACTAACAATGACCCTGCTGCTTCCATCTCCCCAGTGCTGGGATTACTGGTGTGCACCACCATACCCAACTGATGTCTTCAGTTTTAGCTATTTTCCAGAAAATTCACTGGTTTCCCCCAATTAGAAACAATTTCTGAGTATCCCACTTGCAACCATGTGCACAAGCCTGCATGTGACTGGCATTCATTGCACACATTACAAATGCCTCTCATGAGCTAGCCATGTGCCAGATATCAGAGATCGAAAATGAGGTACACACTGTCCCAACTTTCCAGGAGAATTCAGTGCAGTTTTCAACTATGCCTCCACCATTGTCCATCTGTATAATACCAATGTCTATAATTCTAGGAGTTAGAATTTGGAGTGCACAGAAACTGCACCCCCATATAGTAGTACACCACAGACCTCTACATTGAACTTGGTTTCTGGCAAGCCATTCAATTTGGACATAGAATGACAGGTTCACAGTGACATTCCTCTGTTCTCAGCTAGAAGGATTACTGTTCCTTTTCAAAAGTCTCAAATATTTCTGCACATTCCCAGAGGTCTTCTATGAGCTCATGAATTCAGTTATCGGAACCACAGTTCCTTTGGCTGATACCTGGGCCTCAAATAGTAATGAAACTGGACTTTTGTACATTTGTTGTTTATTTGGTTGGCAAGTAAGTGGGTAGAAGAGAGGATTTTTTAATATTTACTCACCACCTTCTTTCCCTAGAACACCTAGCATGTCAATCACAAGAACAGTTATTAGAATTTAATTTGAGATGTAGGTGTGTGGGGATGGTCTGAATTCCATCTGAGAGGCTTGCTCCACCTCGAAACTCTCCTTCAGGCCTCTGTAGAACCTTAAAATGCACCCACCCATGTCTGAGTTCTGTTGGAAACACAATTTATACCACAGCTGGGAACTTTGTTTTATATGCTTATAAAAAATGACTATACATAAACTTATAGGACTAATGACACTAAATATTAAAAAATAATATCAAACTTCTTTAAGGTATGTTGTGAGATTATTTCAGAAATGACTGGCACTGGGACAGCAAGCTGATGGGGACATCTGCCCTGAATGTGGGTGGTGGCACCCCAAAGCCTCGGTGCCTGACTGGAACAAGGGGTAATGAGGAGGAAGTTTCCCAGCAGCCTCTCTCCATTGTCCCCTCTCCCTACTCACTCACTCCCCACCCCCATTTCCTGGCTACCATGACAAGAACAGCTTTCTTCCACCCTGTCCTTCTTCCCTGGTGTTTCTCTCTCACCACAAACCCCACCACTAATGGGGACAAATCTCTAAAATTATAAGCCACAACAAACCTTTCCTCTTAATTTTCTCAGCTATTTTATCACAGAAAGTTGACTGAAATACAGGGAACTTGTGACAGAAACTCAAGTTAACCCTAGCATGCAAGGACAAGAAAAGTAATCACAGTCTAATTTGAAGTGTCATCATCTAGTGGGGTCTAATTTTTCCAGGTTAAGAATGGCTCAGGACCTGCAGGTATGACTTTTATGGGTGCTACCCTGCAGGCAGAGCCCCTGTGTTTGTGAAAGCCTGATTATGTTCTAGTCCTTTCACAACTCAACCAAGTGCAGAGAGACAGGAGGTCTTGGAAGCATGGAGTTTACTAAGCTCTGCTCTGTTCTCTGAACCTATTTGAAGCTGTGTTCATCAGCTTTGTGCCATTATCATAAATACCTGATATAATTAAAATTAATTTTTTAATTTTCATTTTTTTGATGCAGGTTCTCACTACTCAGCTCAGATGTGTAGTGATCCTGGCAAGGCATGTGGTACTGGGAACTGAACTTGGGACCTTGTGCTCTCCAGGAAGGCACTTACGATTACGAGCTATCTCCTCAGTCTATAACTGAGATAATTAACTTACAAAAAGAGGAAGTTTATCTTAGCTCACAGCTTTGGAAGTGCCAGGCCTAGATCAGCTGGCCTCTTTGCTTTGAGTCTGGGGTCAGGTAGTCATCTTGGTGGGAAGGTGTGGTAGAGAAAAACTCCACTCATCCCATTGTGGGGAAGCAAAGAAAGATTAAAGGGGTGGGGCTCCTCAGTTCTCTTCAAACTAAAAGATGCACCAAGTGCACTTTCCTCTAAAGATTCAGGGCACTTTTCAATAGTGCCACCCTGGGGCTTGAGGCTGTAACACATGACCCTGTGGGACATTCAACACCCAAACTATAGACTATGTTTTTACAATTGCTTTATCAGAAAACAATCATCCTTATTTATTTGGCCTAATTGTTTTTCATTTTAATTTCCCCTTATAGTAATTTCCCTATACTTACTAGGAATTTAGAAAGAAATATAGTATTATTAGCCCTTGCTGTAAGTAGTAGTAGGGTGGCTTGATGATTTTATAGTATTTAAACCACAACCTACAACCATATGATATTTTAATATGTTTACTATCTAATTATTTTAGGCTTGATCATTGTGTTAATTTAACCTGTCATTTATGTTACTATTAAATATCGTTTCCTTCATTTGTTTGTTTGCTTTTTGAGATAAGAGTCTCACTGGGTAGTTCAGGCTGGCCTTGAACTCACTTACCTAGCCCAGGCTGGCTTCAATCTCAGAGATGCCCCTGCCTCCACCTCCTGAGTGCTGTGATTACAGATATGCACCACTTTGCCAAGCCCCTTCATTTCTATTTCCAACTTTCACAGTCTATGGTGATTGTTTTTAAAAGCTGAAAAACTAAAATTCTTTCATTATAAATCAAAACCTGTTTATTGTAAAAACATAGTAATGAAGAGAACAACATAAAGACAAAACTTTAAGTGATCCATAATCCTACCACAAGGGAAAAATCACTGCAATATATTTGTGCAAGATACAATTCAATAGTCTTTTTTGAAAATGGCAACATAATTCCTGGTTTAGCAAGGCTCAGCATGTATAGCACTTTCATAATGTTCTCATAAGTGTTTCTTTGAGCAAACTCACCCTGATGCTACCCTTTGTAAACTCAGCTGGCCAGAAGCAATCCCGCCCTGAAGCACTGCATGGCAGTGCCTCCCTGAGGACAGCCACAGAGTGGGCCCTGGGATCTGTTAAAATAAGATGGCAATTGCAGACTAAGCTTGCAAGATTGAAAGTCGCTAATCAGTTGATTGATTATCCTGGATTATCTAGTTACTCACTGTTATCAGAAGGCCCCTTAAAAATGGGAAGAGGAGGCCAAAGATGACAGAGAAAGAGGTGTGACAGTGCAAGGTCAGAGAGAGGCTATGCTGCTGGCCTTGAAGCTGGGGAAAGGGAGCCAAGGAAGAGAGGAGGCCTCCAGCAGAAGAAAATCCAAAGAAACACATTTTCTCCTAGAACTTCCGGGAAAGAATGTTACACCTTAATTTTTGCATCCTGAGACCCCTAGTAGTCTTGTGAACTACAGAATGACAGTTATTTTGCACCACTAAATTTGTGGTACTTTAATATGCAGTGAGAGTGCTATGGTTTAAATCAAAACTGCCCCCCCACCCCAGGCCTCAGGCTCGTGGAGATGGCTTTTGGAAAGTGAATGAATCAGGGGGCCATAGATCTGAGTTGCTGTTAGGTCGTGGGGTCTGGTCAGAAAAGGCAGGTCACTGGGTGCATGCATTTAGAGTAAACAGTCACTAAGTTTGTAGTGCTCTCTTGTGCAGAGATATGAAGCAGAAATCTTTAGCTTTTTCTTTTCTTCTACTCTCAAAAACAACAGTGGCTCCCTGTTTGTACAGGAATTTTGTTAGAGTTGTGCTAGGCACAGAGAACAGCTGTTATCAAACTGACAGTAGGAGACAAAGGAGAGAAAACCAGAATGGAGGCCATCTTTCATTCCAGAACTTAGCCAAGAGTTCCCTCAGAGAACCTGAGGCTCTGCACTTGGCCTTATTGGAAGATAATTTTCTGCATCTCTCACATTGCAGCAATAATCTTTTGAGAAGCAGCACTGACTGCTGTTGTTTAAGACTATCATCTCAAAGATACTTGTAGAGAAGATATCAGAAATACAGAGTAATCAAGTAAAATTTAGGCTTGAAAATGATGACATAAACATAATAGTTACAAAACCCCAGAAATTTCACAATATTTTTGGTGGGGAGAGAGAAGGGGAAATTAAAAAAGACTGAGATGTGCTATGTACATGTATCAATTCCCCAGAAAGGATGTGATCATTATGTGCTGCAAACATGTACTAAAAAAAAATACAATTAAAGAAAAAAGCCAGTTATGGGTATGTGAGTTAGTAATCGTGATTATAAAAATATAAGAATAATTTCAGTGAAAATAAAAACAGAACAGGAAAAAACAAAAACATTGACAAAGTTATACTGAAAACTGGTTGAGGGATTCTTTGGCTTGTTTATTCTGGAAATACATTCTAATGTGAAATAAATACGCATATAAATGCATATACTCTGACTAAAATTAGAGAGAGCTACTTCTTTAGGGCTGAAAGAGAAAAGCCAAAATTATGAAATTAAAACTGAAGAAATGGGAGAGGGAAGAAAGGGGAAGGAGAATAAAGCAGGAAAATAATGAAAATGTTTATTATGCATGCACAAATATTCCAAAATGAAACTCATTTTTCTGCCTGTTAACTAATATGTACCAATAAAAAGGTTAAATAAATTATAAATATGGAAAATGGAAAAAAGAATATTTCTTGTAAAAATACCTAATTTATAAGCTTAGAGGGAAGTTTTGAGGTGTCCTACTGAAATGATGCCCACATACCCAGTTGATCACTTGTAAACAAATTACTCCTGAAGCACTGGGAAAAGCAGCGCCTTCACGCCTGGACTGCACTACTCTACTCTTAGAAGGGAAATCTGCAAATCTTCAGCAACATCATCACTGAAATGATACCAAATAGTCAACTGCCACACGCACCAAGTGAAGGGGGAAATACTTTATAGTACATTTTGTATCTTTGTTCTGACCCCACAAGTGTGCTTTTCATCTGACTTCCTTATAAAAACTTCCTTGCCAGCAAGTGAAATAAAGCAGCTCAGGATATTCATTCCAACTGTTTAGATGAAAGGTTTGCAAATACAAAATAAAATTTAAAAGAAAACTCTCCCATATATATCCAAGAGATTTATACACTCTTAAAGTTTTCTCAGGTTTACTAAACAAAAAAGAAAAATAGGAGAAAGAATAAGACCACATAAAGTCCTGCCATTTCAAGATAATCGCTATGTTTTATATATGCCAATATTTTGGGACTGTGTATTTTACATAAAATCACAGAGCATGAGGTCGTGAGTTTGATTCCAGTACCCCCCCCAAAAAAATCACATAGCAAAACATAGCAAACAAGCTTTATTTTCACTATAAATGGAATATATTCTTACCAAGGAAATTTTAGGAAAACAGGAATATCTAAAAAGAAAGAAATCTTCAAAATAGACAATCAATTGTGTTAATGATAAACATACAATAAAGTATTAAAGGTTCAGCAAGAAAATAAATTAGTTTCACTAATTTCTAATACTATATCTTTCTTAAACATATAAGAAAATTAAATATTGCACATAAAAGTAACACTAGAAAGCTATAAAAACTAGGTGTAAACCCTTTATCAATTTTTTATGGGAGGGGGAAAATTCTAACTACTAGAAAGATTGAACTATCAAAAATGTTTGAAGTTTGAACATAAATTGTAAAAAGTCATTGCTTGATTTCCATGATAGTAGTGAGCATTAAAAATATTGAATCTGAAAAAAAATACTGAATCAAGATAGAAAGTAAAAGTAAACAAAGAAAAAGCACTTCCACTGAACCAGTTTACATAACTATGTAGGATTTGAGGTTAGTATAAATCATTACTAATAGTACATTTAAAGCAATAAAGTAGCTCTCCTCTTAGGAAACATCCTCATTTTCTGACACAAGTTAATAGGTGTTTTGAGAAAAAATAAATAAAGTGTTGATAAAACTGGCTTTCCACATGTTGAAAAATCAAAACTAGACCCATGTCTATCACCACACACTAAAGTCTGAATGAATTAAAGCTCTAAACATTAAAACATAAACAATCTACTGAAAGAGAAAGTA
This sequence comes from Octomys mimax, assembly GCA_002564305.1. Taxonomy (NCBI): domain Eukaryota; kingdom Metazoa; phylum Chordata; class Mammalia; order Rodentia; family Octodontidae; genus Octomys; species Octomys mimax. The sequence goes on from NDGM011113910.1 coordinate 8,748, forward strand.
GGTAGAAATCTTGAAGACATAGGTGTAAGCAAAGTTCATTAACAAAACCCAGAGCACAAGGGAAATATTACAAAGAATCAACAAATAGGATATCACTTTATTAAAAGCCTTTTGCCCAACAAAAAAAATCACCAATAGAGTAAAAAAATAACCCACAAAGTGGGAAAAAAAATTTGCCAGTTGTCCTATAGACAAAAGACATATCTACAGCATACAAAAAATTGAAAAAAGTCAGACCTCTCAAATTCAAAGACCCAATAAAAATGAGCATCTGAGATCCATATACATTTCTCAGATGAAGAAAATTGCAAATATAAATATATGAAAACAGGTCCAACATCACTAGTTATCCAAAAGATACAAATTAAAACAACACTGAGATTCTATCTGACCCCAGAAAATGGCTACCATGATGAAATCAACCAATAACGAATGCTGGAGGGGCAGTGGAGGGAAAAGAACCATTGTCCACTGTTGGTAGGAATGTAGACTGGTGCAACCACTGTGGAAATCAGTGTGGAGACTCCTCATAAAACTAGGATTAGAGGTCCCATTTGACCCAGCTATTGCTCTTCTGGGTATTTTCCCACGAGAATTAAAAACATCATACCAGTGTTACATGCACACTCATGTTTATAACACAATTTGTAATAATTAAATACAAAAACAAGCCAAATGCCTATGAGCTGAGGAATAGATATAAAACGATGTGGTATTTTTATACAATGGACTACTACTTAGCCATAATGAAGGATAAACTTGAGACTTCTATATATAAATGCATGCAACTAGAGACCATACTCATGAGTGAAACGAATCAGACCAACTTGTGCAAACACTGGGCTGTCTCACTGGTGTGAGAAGCTGAGTGAGTAACCAAGATCCTAATGGTACAATAGATACTGAGAATTGAGAAGAAACTTCAAAAGCAAAGAGAAACTGGGGCAAGGGGAAAGGAAGGCGAAGAGAGGATATCGTATCTCATATATGCTTAAGATAGCAATACAGCTAGTTTCTTAGTTCACTAAAAAGAAAGGTTTATTCTAATACTGTTGATACAATATTTAGACCTATATCTTGTATTCTGAGGAACTACAGTGAAGATAATAGTATGTAATATGTTAATTATTGTTACTCTATTAGCCTGTTTTGAAACTGTTTTTATTTTTCCTCTTTAAAATAAAAAACATAAAAAGACATAGGAAACAAAGTTATACCAAATACTTTTCACTTACGTTCTATTTTTATTTTTTGAGATAGGGCCTGACTGTGTAGTTCACCCTGGCTTTTACCTTACCACGTAGCACAGACTGGCCTTGCACTCAAGGCAATCCTCTGGCCTCAACCCCCTGAGTGCTGGATTACAGTTGTGCATGCCCACACTTGCCCCTAATACTTTCTCTTCAAACCAAGAGAACATTCACAAGCTCTTCATTTACATCTGGACTGTGAAAAAGTGGTGACCTTTGAATGGTATTGTGAGGAGAATTTGAACTTCACGATTTTCCATTAATACTCCCATTATTTGTTAAGTACAGCACGGGCAGAAACGACATAATACTTCAAAGACATTATTAAAAAGCCTAACATAAATTCCATCAGCACAAATACCATCAAACAATTCAGTGTGTTAAAGAATGACACAATAGCACTTAGAAACTATAATTTGTAGTTTATTGTTCTCACAGTTAATGACAGAGAGAATGCTATTGATAAGGGAGAGGTTTAGTCAGTGAATGTGCAATGAAATAAAACCAGAACACAGCAAACTGGGGTTTTAAAACTACGGCTGGGAAGATCAGATGAAACTTGATGAAAAGCAAAATTTGGATAGAGCATCTTTATATTTTCCAGGTTTACAGAGTGGTTCTCTTTGAATATTAAATAAATACATTTAAACAATTTTTAGTCTTTTTAGACTGCTGGAGGTAAATTAATTTCAGGTTAATTTCTAACACTTTTGGTGAAGAAATATATTTAAAGTGAGGATTCGTATTAATCAAGTACCCATCTGTCTTCTATATAAGGCCATGTAAATCCTCCCTGAATCTGTTTTAAAATCTGGCATGCTTTTGCTGGGAACATTATTTAAATATTCCTCCTGGAAATTAGGACACACATGCATTACCCATGAGTCATACGGCCCTGGATAACAGATTTCAGATTGTACTCTAATGAGCTCATGTAATGCCCGTCTTGTTTTGCTCGTTCTCTCTCACCTTGGTCTTCTCTATCTCCTTCACAGAGTCCTTTCTGTCAGAGATGGTCACCCTAATACATCCAAGATATTTGCTTCAGTATCTGAAAATACAGCTCTGGGATATAACAGACTGTTGTTTTCTCTGTGTGTCTGTGCTTTGAATGTATATCACTGTATTGTCCTGTAGAACAATTTTATATTTCTCTATTGCATTCCACTGTATATATGCACATGCCGCACGCTGGTTAGCCATCTCCCTAGGGATGGATAGCAGGGTTGCCTCAACCATCTGGTCAACACATATAATGATAAAATACTACTCATATATAAAGGATGTAGAGAAAACTAGCACTCAGATGTGGGATATTGATATATACGTAGATTAGAAGAATACATGCACAGCATAACAACATGTCAAAGGGGGACCACTTGAAATGGCAGTCCTATTAGATTTTGAGAAAGTTGAAAAATTCCTGTCACCTAGTAACATGATAGTCTTTATAACACAGTAGTATCACATAGTACTCACATGTATTTGCTGATACTGGTATAAACAAACTTACCATGCTGACATTTGTATAAGTAATATAGCACATACAATTATGCAAAATCCATAATACTAGGTAATAAAAAAACTATGTTACTGGCTTATTTATTTTACAGTTCTTTCATCTTAGTTATTTATTTTTTGGTGGTATTGGCGATCGAACTCAGGACCTTGTGCTTGCCAGGCAGGTGCTTTTGCCACTGAGCTACCTCCCCAGCCCTCATCTTTATTTTGTTTTTTTTTTTTTTAATAATTAAGTTTTTATTTATTTATTTATTTATTTTGCAGA
>NDGM011113920.1:0-14436 GCA_002564305.1 Octomys mimax
TGTGTGTGTGTGTGTGTGTGTGTGTGTGTGTTTTCTATATATATTTACTTACAAACCAATAGAAATTTTATGATTTGCTTACTTGGCAAGAATAATTCACATGCGAAGTGTAAGTTGTTTCTTTTCTGTATTTGTCCGACAATTTACTTTCTTTGGTGACACTAACAAGTTAATATGAAGAGCATGTGTCATCTTAGTGGCTCCTCTGAGGAAAAAGACACTTCGAACTCTAGAGGACAATGTATTCATCGGGAACTCTTCTCGTTTATTATTTAAATGCACTCTGGAGTGATTCATGTATGTTTATTTGATAAAATATCAGTGTAAGAATAGCTGGGGAATAATATTTTTGCTTTAGCTTGAATAATTATGGAAGGACTGTGTAACTGTAGAAGTAAAAATAATACCACTAAATTTGTCTCTTTTGGAGAATTTTGGGTGTAATTTAAATGACAAGACAGGCTACAACCTAAACATTGTTAGCGTAGTGGAATCTTCACTCAGTTCATTTGATCACCTACCAAGAATTTTCATATTATATTCCAGGCTAGATTTTTAGTGGTAATCTTTACACTTTATATGATATTATTCACTTTTCTTTTATAGGTCTGTCAAAAGCATAAGAGGCAAGTTAAGAATACTATAAGGGGCCAAAAGAAAGTAGCTCTCACAAAGGAAATTCAGGGGAATAAAAAGCTATATATGCCTATAAGCAGAAACAGAAAGGTTGCATGTATTAAATACAGAAGACTAGAATTTTTATAAATACATATAACACATATGGTATAGCAACTTCCTATAGCTGTACTGCTTTCATAATTTCTATTATTTCCTATATTGCTCTTTATTCTTTGCACATTTGTCTGGATTTACCAGGCAATGTAGAATTGCTACAGTTTTGAATCATATTCCATGTGTGCTAATTATAAATGTACTGCTAGAAACCCATGTAATATGACAGTAAGTCAGGTTATTAAGATGAGTCAGGTGTCTTCATTTTGTACCGTGTGGCTTTATTTACTTGCATGTGGTTGTGTATGATGTAGTGACCTAATGCTCATCGGACAGATGGACATAGCAACATGGTGCTGAAGCCAATTTCACAAGCATGCCATTCAGGTGCTTGTAGATAAGAACCTGCCAATGATATGATTAGTATGTGTCACGGGCACAGCGCATAACTTATAAAACAAAGCAATGACATGTGTGCATATGTATGCATATGTGTACACACACATATGTACACGTACAAACACAGATGCATTTGTTATCAGACATGGTGCTTAATTGTATTCTCTTTGTGAACTTTAAGATAATTACAGCATTACAGGCATTTTTATCCTGGCCAAGAGCACTCTATTAGTCTTAGACTTAGCTATTTAGCTCAGCTACTTCTCTTGACTAGCTTCACAACAATAAATACTTTCCTAAAAATCTTTCATTCCCCTGGCCAAAGAAGAGGCCCTGAGTAAAGGTGAGCATTGGATTGGACATCAGTCAGTTGTTGGACCCTAAAAAATTGTAAAAGGTAATCTCCATGTGTTCTAATACTGGAAAAAGACAGTGTTTGAAATATCGAGGCTCCTTATCACAAAGTCAGGATTTTATTATTTAAAGTCTTGGAACTTTTTTTTTTTGTATTTGGTACAGGGTCTCACTATGCAGCTTGAACTCATAGTAATCCTCCTGTTTTCAGCCTCCCCAGTGCTGGGATTACAGGTATGCGTGACCACAACCTGACTTGGTCGACAGCCTAGCATGCCATGGTGAGGGCAGGGCTGGTGTGGCATGTGGGACCAGGGATTGAACCCTGGTCCCTTCGCTCACCAAAGCAGGTGCTTAATCCACTGAACTATCTCACCAGCCCATGGGACTTGCTTTGTTATAAGATGTAATGTGTATGATGGCCAATATTAGAAATATTTAGATAATTTATTGTCTACTTTAAACAATCATTCTTATTTCAGAAGTTTTGTAAAATCTTACATGCCATTTGTTAAATTATTTACAATTTGAGGATGTGTGATGCAAAAGAGGAAAATATTTTTCTTACACTTTGTTTCATAATTTTATTCATATATTTTTTACCATTAAGTAAAACACAATCATGGATTAATATGTACAATATCATTAAAAGTGCTTTATGAGTGCCAGTCCCCAAACCACGTGACAAGAAGCTCTGGCAAGCACTTCACAATGGAGAAAACCAGTTTCCTTATCTAGTGGATAATTGGCCCTAACCACCACCAGCTTCTGGATGGTGCTTTGTTTTGTTTCCCCTCAGCAAAAGGCCAAAGAGAAGCCTGCCAACTGATGTTCAGTCATGCATGAAGCCAAAGCTCTTCCAGAGTGGCAAAATTCTGTAATCTACCTTCTAGCTCTGAAAGTCACAAAAGTAAGAGACACAAATTGAAAGAGTGCTGCTCTCTTCCACACAGGCAGCCAGTCCCTACCCAATGCACAGCACCCCTGACTTCAGGGCAGCACCTCTTGCCTACTCTATACTTACCCTGCACTTAGCAGCCCCATCTCTTGAGGTAGCAGAGGGAAGAACTCACCCACTGTCACAACCCTGGATGAGGACGAACACTGAGAGGAGAAGGGAGCAACCCAATTCTTTGACTGTGCAGACTGAATTCAGCACCTTGCCCTTATCCTCACCTGAGGCCCACATTCAGTAGAGGCCAGAGGGTTGACTGTTCCCCACCTGGAAACAGGAGCCAAACCATGCCTTGGCTTTCTCAGTAACAATAATCTGGGTAAAAGGACAGAGCTCCCTGTTCTGCAGGGCAAGAATTTCAAGAATCCATCAATCAAGTGTGTCAGAATGTTACTGGGCAAAAGAGGTCAGGCATCACAGGAGCTGCACCCTGCACCCACATGAGACAGAGAATAGGCACCAGAGGAGAGACTGCCAACTCACACCCATGTGGGAGCTCCCATTTGTTCCAGAAAAGTTTCATTTATGGTTTGATTCCCCACAATCTCTAGTTTTACTCATATAACTATTAAGTTTTATGAATCTCTAGATAAATAATTAATGTTATGCTGTGATTGTTAAAGGTCCACAATCAAAATACACAAATTGAAGGCTAGGGACTGTGGTTTGATCCCTAGTACCACATGCCATGCCAGCCCTGCCACTAGGGCAGGCTAAGCCACACACACACACACACACACACACACACACACACACACAGAGAGAATGGCAGAATGGAACAAGAAACAAAATTCAATAGTGTGCTCTACATGGGAAACATATTTAATCCAAAAGATTACTCAGAAATATCAAAATATGATAAAAATATTATGTGTAACAGGAGCACAAAAGCAAGCAGGACTAGTTACCAATTTTTAAGCAAAGTAGGCTTTAAGTCAAAGCTGACCAAAAGCAAGAAAAAATATTGCTGCATATTGGGTAAGGGAGCAATTCAACAGAAAGAGGAAATTATTAACACACATGCATAAAAATGGTGTATCAAATTTTAGAAAACAAATATGCCTAAATTTATTATCAGATGAAGAAAAGTGCAATGATAGTGGGACTCTGGTGAATGAATGCCTTTTCTTGTAATGATTTAGGTAACAGAAACATTTGGCAAATTTTTTTGTTTGCAAGCTGAACAGGGTAATAATAAACAGTACTGCACTTGGACGAGCCGGCACTGGGTAATAACAAAAATGACAAGTGCAGCCACCTTTCCCACATAAACACAAGCATAGCCATAATTTCTTAAATTATAGAACAAATAAAGATTGAGAATCAAGTCTCTACAGCACAGTGGATACCTCACTACTCCATGATCATAAATAATAGGGTTAAATAGATAGAAAGCCTACAAAACAGTATCAAACTTGAACCAAACCTTCTAAAACATACACTGACGGGCATCTCCAGTGTTTTACACAACTAAAAGAGTGCACATTTTTCCAACAGCCCGTGAGACCACAGGCTGAGTGACCACCACAAAATAGACCACTAAGCAGCTAATAAATCTCCTAAATAAATGTAAAGATGAATTGAACTTATACCAAGCATATTGTCAAGACCATAGTGCAATAAAGTTAGAAATCACTGATAAAAGAATACACAGAATTTTATGTGAATGCACAGAACTAACCCATATAGTCTTAATTAATCAAAGAAAAAATAGACAATTGCTACAAATAAATGATAATGCCAGTACAGCGTAAGGGACAAAATGAAAGCAGTCCTAAAAGGGAAAAGTAGTAGGTCTGTAAATGCCCACATCACCAAAAGAGAGCAATTCCAAATAAACAATTTAATAATAAAAATGAATATCCTAGAAATATGACAATGATCCAAACCCAGAGATAAAATAAAGAAGAAAATTATAAAGGTTTCAGCGGAAATCAGTGAATGGTGTCTCAGTTGCTCTTCTCTCATTGCTGGGAAAAATACCTGATACCCACAATGAAGAAAGGAAAGGTTTATTGAGCTCACAATCACTGGAGGTTTCAGTCCATATTCAGCTGGCTCCAAGGGAGAGCGGCACAGGGCAGAGGGCAATCTTTCATGGTGGTGGCAAAGAGCAAGAGAGCAAAAGGGAGGAGTAGCAGCAACAATGGCAGCAGAGAGGAAGTGTTTCCTGTCCTTATCTACCCCAGGCTGGGTGTAGTACTCATACCCATAATCCCAATAGCACTAAAACCCATAATCCCAGTGGATCATGAGTTAATCTTGAACCCTAGAAATCCCTGCCCCATGACTGCATGAAGCTTTGGGGACACAACTAGACACAAACCATAACAGTTGGATAGGATAAAAGAATATTAATGAACCTAAAAGCTAGTTTTTGAAAAAAGAACATATAAAAACTTAGACAATTTAATAAAAAGAAGAAGAAAAGCAGAGGAAAGACTAAAATAAATGCAATAATAAAGGAAGAAGTTGAAATTACAATTTTTTCACTAACTTGTACATGAATAAATCGGAGCACTCAGAAGAGAATAGGTTCCTGCACACATATGATTTACCTTAATTAAAAAAGAAAATTTAAACATGCTGAAAAGTCAAATAAGTTTCAATGAAACTGAAGCAGTAATTAAAATATTCCAACTAAGAGAAGTCCAGGTGTGTATGTGTTCACTGCTGAATTTTACAAAAAAAAAAATATTCAGGGAAGTTCTAACAGCAATACTCCTCAAGGTTGTTAATAAAAATGAAAAGGAAGAACTACTCTCAAAAGCATTCATGGATACTGCCATTACCATAATTCCAAAACTAGAGAAAGATTCAATCGAAAGAGAATTGTACATAATTTTGTTTTAAATAGCTGCAGTTGCAAAATCCTTGTAAAAGAAATCATCAAAAAGATCATCACTATGACTGAGTAGGCTTTTTCCCAGGGATGAAGGATGTCTAAACATGCACAAATTTAATGGATATAATACATCACATGATTAGATCAAGGGAGAATGCCACATGATCACCTCAACAGATGCATAAAATGTCTTTGACAAAATGCCAACTCTTTCATGGTAAAATTGGAAGAGGGTAGGGTAGGAGAAACAGCTCAGCAGCACAGGCACCAGCCTGGCAAGCACAAGGTCCTGAGTTTGATCCCCAGTACCAAAATACTGAATAAAATGGCCTTATCTAAATCTAGTAAAAGACGTAGCACATTTATTGTTACCATAAGAAATAGGGAAAACTGAAAGCTTTCCCTTCAAAATCAAGAACAAGCCAAGGGAGTCCAGTATCACCAATCTTGGTCAATATAGTACTTGCAACTGTAGCAAGAGCAATTAGCCAAGAAAAGGAAATGAAAGGTTATGAATAGGAAAGGAAGAATCAAACTTGTCGGTGTTGGCAGATGACTTGATCGTCTACATAGAACATCCTCCAAAATCCACGAAAAGACCCAGAATAAATGAATAAATTTAATTATGTAGGTGATGCAAAACAGCTTGTTAAAGTCAATAACAACGCTGTATACTCACCCTGAAAACACTGAAAAAAGGGATTAGAAAAATGTTGTCATTCAAAAATAGCACCTCAAAATTTAGATATTTCGGATTAGCCTAAGGGAAAGAACTTTTCAATGAAAATTAGAGCACTCTGAAAGAGGAAATTGAAGAGGATATCAATGGAAAGATATTCCTATTTCCTAGATAGAAACAATATACACAAAATAGTCATATTTCTGAAATTGATGTAGATTCAACGTCATCTTAATGAAAATTATAATAGCACTCTTCATGTAACTGGAGAAATCATTCCTAAAATTCATGTGGGACCAGAAGAGATCCACAGCAGCAAAAGCAGTCCAGGCTAAAAAGAGAAACTTTGAGACACCACAATCTCAGGCTTGAAGGTATCACCAAGATATGATACTGGTACACACACACAAAAAGACAGGATAAATACACTAGAGTAAAGGATACAGAAAACCTCAAACATACTCGACTATTTGATTTTTGACAAAAATTCCCAAAATTTAAGCTGGTGGAAAGATAGTCTCATTAATGAATGGCTCTGGAAAGACTGGTTGTCCATACTCAAAGGACAAAATGTTGGTGCATATTTTTCCCCACACACTAAATTAAAATCAAAACAGATCAAAGAATGGAATGTTAAACCAGAATCACTTAACTTTTTTGAAGACACTACAGGTGAGTCTTTTAAAGTCACAGGCATAGGCAAGGACTTTTCAACAGAACCCTGGGGGCAGAGAAAATAGTATCATGAATCAACAGGGGATACTGTGAAATTAGAAAGCTCATGGCCAGTGAGAGAAATAATGAACACAGAAAACAAAAAACCTGTAACTGTTCCTCAAAGGAGTAGTCTCTAGAATGTGTAAAGGACTCAAATAAATTACAACACCAAAAATCAGTTACCCAATCACAAAATGAGTAACTGAAATCAATACCCTCTTCAAAGAAGTCCAAAGGACCAATCAATACATGAAGAAATGCTCAACATTATTAACTATTGGAGGAATGAAAATTTAAACAATACTGAGATTCCACCTTATCCAAGAAAGACAAAAAGAAACATAATAGGACATAGGGATGTAGATCTACCTAAAATAGGACAGGGATCAAAAGATGGGAGAAAGAGAGAATGGAAAGTGTGCAGAAAAAAGCAGCTAGGATCAGTGACACGATGGCGTTTTCCATCGGGCAGCAGTTACAGCCTGACAGAGGAGTTCCACAAAACTAAAGCAGACATTCAGCACAGTCAGGATGAATTTGAAAATAATAAAATAAAGAATAAAATAAAGAATATTCTAATATTTATAAGAAGAAAGATGTATTATATACTTGTACAAATTCTTCACAAAGAATGTAGCCATCAGCTACTACAATTGTACGAAAAAAATAAAAAATAAATAAGTACATAGATAAATGAAAAATACTTTTCATTATAACCTACAAAAAATACTTCAATACATTCATAAAAACACTAATATTTTACTTCTCAAAATAATTTTTCAAAATGAGATTTACTTTTTTTAAGATTTATTCACTTGTTAGGCATGGGGTTTTTCTACGCAGTAAGGACTCGTAGTGATCCTGGAGTCTCAGCCTCCCTCGTGCTGGGATTACACTCGTCCACCATGCCCAGGTTTGGTGTCCAGCACTGCACCAGTGGCATGGGACGTGGTGTTGGGAGTTGAATCTGGGTCCTTGCATTTGCCAGGCAGGTGCTTAGACAGTTGTTATCCATGTAACACTGTTTTCAGACATATCTAGAATGAATTTGGATTTAATTCATACATTTTAACCATCAGTATATATTCCTCTAAATAGATATCCAAAATATAAAATCTGTTCCATGGCAAAGAGCCTTTCTGAAGACACTTAAAAACAGAATTAGTAAATAGAAGAAACTGGAATTGACAACCCTATGTTTCCCTAACCTCAGAGTATAGTATGTCACATAATTTATAACTGTATTTTGTGTATATGGTCTTGGACAAACACAAAATACTACTCCAGATTATTTGCTTAAGCTTAACTCTTTGCATGAATGTGAAAATATTTTTTTTGTATTTTTTGTATTAATTTTTATTATTTTTGTTCTATAGTTGTATATTTTATTTATTGTTTTCTAAAATCATTTATTTATATTTTTGCTCCTTATTCCATTTCCAATTTTTATGGCTGGATCTAGACAACATAAAGTTAATACTTTATTTAAATTTTATGGTTTAACAAATTAGTTCATTTTAAATACTTTGATAAATTGATTGAAAACCATATTTGGAAACTTTAGTTTTCACTGGAAATGCAAAAGAAAGTTGATAAATTGGAATAGTCTTTATTCCCTTGCTATTGTTGGATATATCAAAGTATTCAGGTTAATTTTTTACAAATATGTGAGTCATTTTTATAGTCTTTAAAAATTATTGTACAAAAGATACTGCATCTTTCAATAAGATAGTATGTTTTATTTTCTGATCTACTTCATAATTTCATGGTTTCAGTTTATCAATATTCAGTTTGTAGTATTTTGGTAATGAAAAGGTTCTAAAATGTATATTTAGTTGTGTTTTACTTATGTGACTAAATCTTTCGAATCCTTGACAAAACTGACAAATCTGTGTATCAGTTTGTGATTGAGCATTTCTAAATTCTTACCACTTCATTTTTTGTAGTTCATTCTGTCAGGCAGTTTAAATTCCACCTCCTTGCTTCAAGTGAATATGAGTTTATGAAAGCTATCATATATTTTACTGGCCATCTTCTTTTATGATCTTGCTATACAGCCCTATTAATTCTTTTCCACTTAACCGTTAAGGGATTATGTTTATAGGATTGTCAGGGCAAGTTTCATTGATCCGAGTTCATTCTCGCCAGTTAGTTCAGTAAATGGTCAATTTGTACTAATTTGCTGAATGGTCCATTAGTTAAATAACCATTTCTCTAGGCTTTCTTATTCCATCTAACAATTTGGTTATAGTTGAGTAGTTTCCATTTATTCTTTATGATACAATTTAAAGGCATGTTCAATTTCTGTATCTCAGCTTGCTTTGCCACTGCTGCCGTTGAAGACCTAAGGGCAAATAGATTATAAATCACATCACAAACTTTGGGGTAAGAACGGCACAAACCAGAATGTTTTGATTATTTTAAGATGTTCTTAGCATATGCTTTTTAGCTGGTAGAATATGGTAGGATTTTATTAAGTCTCAACAGATATTTTGTAAATATGTTTGTAAAAGTATTATCTATCTGCAAACATACATTTTCCTCTCAAATCCACCACTTATTCTTTAGTCCTTTTGACTTTCAATGATGAGTTGGTAATTTAGTGGGCAAAGAGAAAATAAATTGAACATGGCATAAAGGTAAAAGAGTCCCTGAAAGAGTAACGCAGTGAGCTGATTATCAACAAGTTGATTTTATATTTGTCTCACTCTTTGTCTTGGTTATAAATTTTCCACAGTGTTTTCCAGATTTTTAAACTTATTTTTTCTATTTCAGTAAGTTCGCTGAAGTATTAGCTGAGCACACTCTGCTCCACCGTAGGGGCGCCGGGACTTTAGCGTACCATTTCTCTTTCTGTGGCCTACAGGCCTTGGCAGATCCCTCAGAGGGTGATTCCTGACACGCCAGAACCAGCAAATGCTTTTCTAGAGGAAACCGCCCTCGGTTATCCAGGACTCTCACCCAGCCCTGAGTACAGTGGGGACTGTAAGTTGAGACTCATCTGGAAAACCAAGTCATGTGGCTTGGGGGAGCGTCAGAGGCACAGAAAGTGAACTCCCGCTCAGGGTAGGGCTGACCCGTCAGGAGGCCAGGTGCTGCTGAAAGCGTTTCCTGGAGGGAGATTTGGGGAACTGGTCCATAACTGGGTGAATTCTACCACAACCGTGAACTGCGTGTAGTTGTCACTGGATAGGACTGCCACAGTCTGCAGCAGGTGTGCAGCCTGTGACCTAGACAGAGACCAGCCAGAAAGAGCACTAAGCCCTTTGCAGAGGCCAAGGAAGGGGCCCAGCCTGGGACATTGGGAGGGAGAAGCCAGACAAGAGGTGGCTGCGATGCCACTCCCTGCTCTCTGGGGCCAGCGGCAATCTGAGGGCAGCAGTCTTGAAGCTCTGCGCTGGGATTCTCTTCCAGACCAGGAAAGGAGGACAGTCCTTTCAGTTTCGTCTTCTGTGCAGGGTGTGTGTGTGTGTGTAGATGTGTGCACACATGAGACCTTTTTAAAATTTTTCTGTCTTACACACTTTCTATTTGTCCGTTGGCAATTTGTTTAGTATAATTAGCTTTGGTCTCTTTGTACATATTTATCCCTGACAAGTATTTGTATCACTGTATAGTTTTCTGCTTCAGTTATGCAGCATTTAAGTTACTGGCCCATAGTTGTCCAGAGTTCTGAGAATTTAAAGCATAGTCACAACTCATAAGGAGATAAGAAACAAGTAATTAGCAGAATGAATCTGTTATTATTCTAACGATGAATCTAAAGAAGCTTTAACTAAGCAGCTGGATAAATCATTCACTAAGATAATCAACAAGCTTAAAAATGCCACAAACAGCTGAATGAATTCAGCATGACAACATTCCTGTAATGAAAGACTGCTAAAATGAAAGAATCAGGAGTTGTGAAGAACTAAGCAGAAATCCTCCAAATGAAAAACTCAGTAGCTTTGGCAGTAGACAAGAATATTCAGAATATCGAACACTGGGATTTGAAAGATGTAGTTGGTATATCCTAACATTTAATCAGTAATGCTGAAAAAAAATGAGACAATCAAAGATGTTCAAGGACAGTCCAGATGACCCTCAAACCAAAAACTTGAGAATCAGAAGTTTTGAGGAAGAAGTAAAGTTAGAGGCTAAGGGTTTAAAAAACTATTTACTGACATTGTGACAGAAAATTTTTACAATTTGGAGAAAAAGACAAATAGGAGATACAGAAGCACTGAGAGTCTCACTGAAACACAAACAGAAAAGAACCCCTCAAGAGCACATTAGAGTCAAATTCCAATAAATAAAGAACAAAGTGGAAAATGTGTGCCTTAAGCAATTATAGAGCACCCCACTTCTTATATCGTATTAGCCAAAAAGCAAGCTAATCAGAATGTCAGCCGATTCCTCAACACAAACGTTAAAAACTACAGGGGCTTTGAGCGAACTTTTCTTAGCTATAACAGAAAACAATTGCCAATCCAAATTACCATGATCCACAAAGTTATTATTCAAAAGTGATTAAGAAATAAGGACTTATAATAAAGACAAAAAAAAATTCCTACTACTAAACCAGTCCTAGAGAAAATATTGAAAGAAATACCAAATGGGGACAAAAAGTAAATATAGCCCAACAGTCTAAAAGAAACAAAACATCTTAGTAATTAAACACAAGGAAAATGAAAAAAATCCAAGCACTGAAAAAACCATATAATGACAAGAATCTGTGAGCAACTGTAAAAAATAACAACAAATGTAAATGGTTTGTAATGTAAACAGACTATAATTAATGTAAATAGAATACATATTTTGGATCCAAAACCTAGAATATATTACCTGCAAGAAACATACCACGAAAGCACCCCCACAGCTTAAAAGGAAAGTTTAAAAAATTATACTCATTATATCCAGAGCTAGAAAACAATCACAAGGTATTCTCCAACAAACTTGTCTTCACACCTGAATTGCTCAGAAGAAACAAAGAAGATCATCACTCATTAGTTAAAGGGATAATTTGGTCAGATGTGGCTGTGCGTGCCTGTAACCCCAGGACTCAGGATGATGAAGCAGGAGGATTGTTGAGACATCAAGGCCAGTCTGGAATACATAGTGAGTTTGCGAGTTCAAGACCAGCCCAGATCACATGGTTAGAATATATAAGTCTCACCCAAAAAGAGACAACAATATTAAATACAAAAGAACTTGAAATCAGCTCACATAATTTAAAGGAACAAGAACTACTGGACATAGAAAGACATATGGACACCAATACAATCATGGCTGGAGAGTTTAATACCCTTATTTTAAGACAAGTCAACTGAACAAAATGTCAATGAACGAAGAAATATCAGAGTTAGACTATACCATAGACAAATAGATTTAATAGATGTTTATGAAGTGTTTCAATTAACTGCAAATTATACATTTCTCAACAGCCTATTGAACTTTCTCCAAAACAGATCATACATTTGGCCATAAAGTACATCTTAGAAAATGTAAAACATGTTGTGCTAGCCCTACCTCCAGGGGCGCACTGAAATGAGAACTGAGACAGAGACTGGGTGTGGGGGTGTGCGCCTGTAATCCCAGCTCTTGGGAGGCTGTGAACAGGTGGATCACTAGGAGTCCGATCTAGTAGTGAGTAATGAGACCCTGTACACCTTATAGATCCTTCCCTAAAATACACACACACAAAAAGAAAATGTAAAACAATAAAATAGTTTTTTCTCTTCTATCAGATAACAATGGTATCGAACTAGAAATGATCATCAACAGGAAGTACACATCCAACGGGTGACTGAGGAATGTTCTTGTCAATAATAAATGAACAATCTAAATCTGTCCCTTAGGTAGTTCCTACCTAGTCTTTCCAAGATCCAGTTAAAATAACTGTTTTATACATTGAGTCATCTTAGCATGAGACAGGAGACATTCATACGTAGAAATTAAGGAGATTTTCTACAACAGGGACCCCATGGAAAAGATGCAATGAAACCGAGGGTAGGTATTCTGCAAGAAGGTATCCTCTACAAATGATTTACTTCCTGATGTTTCAAGAGCCTGCTAAGGCTGTTTTTACAATTGTAGGTAAAAACAACTTTTAAAGTGGCCTTCAAGAATGTCAGCTGTTTCTCTTCCCTCCCCAGTCTAATTGTTGGACAGTATCTATATTCAGTGAGATTATTCCTGATCTGAGCAATTGGTTGTGTTTAGGATAAGACTGCCTTTTCACAAAAAGTGACAAAAAATAATAAAGAACAACAATTTTGTAATAAAGAAATGGAAAGAGTAGAAGATTAAAAAATAAATAAAATAATTTTAATATGATTTATTTTACCAGTACCTGTGGAGAAATTATAAACAACCTAATGGAATTGGTAGCTTTAAGCAAGGAAGTTAAACTGAAATACAAATTTCAAATTTCCTTCTGCCTCTAAGAAGAGAGGGGAAAGATTTTCTCCTCTTGGACTTGACCAGCTGTACAGGATGGATTTTCTTCACTTCCTGTCATGAGGAGTATAGTCAAGGTTCCCCCACCAAATAAAGGCTACCAAAGTTGACCAGAGCCCTCACATGAAATCAATACTGACTTGTCTTCAAGCACAAGGGGCAGGCCCCTGCTCCAATAGTTTGGGTAATGAATGTTAGTTGATGTATGGCAACCCAAGAATTTCTCCCTGGACAGGCTTTAGTGGATACAAAAGTAAGATCTTCAGAATAAAACAAGAATTACTGCGTTTGGTAGTTCTACAGCATCCCACTTGCTACTTTGTATTAATCGATCCAATCCATAGAAATAGATATCTAAATTGCGCCTGGTGGATCATGCCTACAGTCCTAGCACTTTAGAGGCTCAGTTAGGATTGCCGTGGGTTTGAAGAAAGCCGGGATACATAATGAGTTCACAACCAGCCTGAGCTACATGGACAGATCTTGTCTCCAAACAAACACGGAAACGAAACAGAAGTGGAAGAGTATATAGGGACTCCAAGTCTTGGTAATAAGATTAATATACAAAGGGCCAGCCTGATAGCTCAGCAGACTAAAGTGCCTGCTTATGCAGAGCACAGTAGCTGGGGTTCGATGCCCAGCATGCCGTGTCAGCCGTGCCCGTGGGGGGCAATGAGAGGGTGATTGAGACTGGGTGTGGTGGCACGGGCCTGTAATCCCAGCACTCAGAGGCTGAAAACTACAGGTCCAATGTAGGTAATAAGACCCTGTGGACCCTGTAGATCCTGTACTAATTAAAAAAAAAATATATATATATATATATATATAATAGGCAAAAGGCAGGCAAGACTCTGCAAGCCATATAGCATTTAAGCAGGTTGTAAATATTAGGAATTACAATTCACCAAGTTGACAAGAAGAAATCCCATGGACCACAGATTAAAGTCCTTGATTTTAATTTTTTAAAATATATATAAATATATATTCAAAAAAGTACAATCTCTAGAAAACTTCATGTATTAACTGAAATTCTGTTCTTTCCAAATAGAATCAAGATTTGTCTTTTAGGGCTGTGGAGATAGCTCAGGAGAATAAGTGCTTGCCTGGCAAGTGTAAGGTCCTGAGTTCAATTCCCAGTACTGAAAAAAAAAAAGATTTGTCTTTTAGAATTGAAATTTGCTAACATTGTCAGTTTTATTAGGAATTGTTTTGGGGGTGGGCTGTGTGTATACTGAAAATATATAATCTTAACCTCTAAATTACTGATAATTTTAACACTTTCATTATATATATATATATATATATATATATATATAT
>NDGM011113948.1:0-11514 GCA_002564305.1 Octomys mimax
ACATTCTCTTAATGAATAGAGGGATTTGTTGTAATAGTGTTTGTACATAGGATATCATGTCTGAATCTTGTACAACAATTAACCACTAGGAAGAATGTGTGCAATGTGTTAATTATTGAAACTGTCCTACCAATTTGGTTTGAAACTCTCATTGCTATTTGTTTCTCAATGAAATTATGGGAAAAAAATGTAATGTCCAAGTTGCAAATGGTGGTATAGGTAGAGGCAGGCTGATTGCTGTGAGTTTGAGCCCAATCTGATGTACATACTAAATTTAAGGCAAGCTTCAAATGCAAAGCAGACTACACTGTCTCCGTAACCCAAAAACAAACAAACAAAAAATTTAAAAATATAATTGTTTAAGTGGAGATATACTGCAATTATAAAAATATACTGTATAGTAATTCAATAATTCAGAGACTTCAAATTTTATTTTATTTGTTTTTTTGAGACAGAGTTTCACTATGTGGTTTAGGCAGGCCATGCATTCAACTTTATAATCCAGGTTGGCCTTGAACTCACAAGGATCCTCCTGCCTCAGCCTCCAAAGTACTGAGATTGGAGGCTTACACCACCCTGACTGGCTAAAAGACTTAAAATTTTAAAAAGGAATGTAAAATAAATAATTATAAGACAGTTTCTATGTTAAGACTATAATATTTCAAATGTATTAGATTTTAAAATATATTTTATTAAAATGATTTTACTTAAATATGGTTATTAGAAAATTCTTAATTCTACAGTGGGTTCCATGATATTTCTGTATAGAGGGTGGTCTAATGCTTCCTGAGGAACCAAAGGAGGGCACCAGTTGCTGTGGTTTTCCCAGTGGCATTCAGTGCTAGGGAACAAACTAGATAGCCTTTCTGTGCTGCCGCACAACTTGATTAAGGAGCATGGCAATTCTTATCTTGAGGGGGCTTTGCCCTTCCTCAGAAAAACAAAGCTGGCAGCTTGTTAAAAAATGGATGAAATATTTAGAAGGTATGATTAAGGCTTTATTAGTTATTTCATAAAATAAGTTGAGGAAATGCCTTTTGTCTTCACTTTTTAAAAGTATATGTGTGTATATATATTACACATAATAATGAACATAATAAGGAGTAGAATAATTATCAGTGTGTATTATAGTTTTAAACATGTGTAAAAAAAAGTTACATGACACGTCATCATGCTTTGACACCTTTCCTGGTGGATTTTGGGCTCCACGTGTAAATTCTTTTCTTCTTCTTCTTCTTTTTTTTTTTTTTTGAGACAGAGTCTTACTATGCAGTTCAGGCCGGCCTTGAACTCATTTTGTACCCCAAGCTGGCCTTGAACTCACTGAGTCTCCCACTTTGGAGAGCCGGCAGGTGTGTGTTGGTGTGAAGTGCCCTCTTGGTGTGGAGCCAGTGACCACTCAGAGAACCATGCCAAGAACTTTCTGAGGGCAGTGATAGTTAGCACGTTAGGGCTATTCCTTTTAAGTTAGGATTTTTGCTGTGTTTCAAAACAAGATCATGAAAAAAAGAAAAATCTCTACTCTTTATTCATATTTCTTAGGGAAGCAGATGATCCCTGAAAAAAATTAGGATATCATTTTGAATGTAACAAAGCTATTTTCCTTACTTATCGTTAAGACTGCATGTATTGTGTAAGCATTTAGTCAGTTAAGGACTGAAACTTAAGGAAAACACTTCTATTTGGCCTATCAAGATTGTAGACTGAAATAATTGAGTGACTGTAAGTGTTCAAGGCTCAGTACATGTGCATATATTAATGGATAGTGTAATTTGTTGACAGCCAATGAAAACCTGCAGAAACCTGTAATTTGTATGTTATTTCAGATAACCATGATAAAGGCTACCAAGTTTCGGTTTCCTTGTAAAAATCTCTGTAAATCTCGAGAATTTTATCCACGCTCTCTGTTCCTTGCTCGTCAGCTTTAAGTGCTTGCCTTCCGTTTCCTTTCTCCCTCCATGACTTTTCAGCTTTGTTCAGGCCTCTCCTGCCTTCCAGCTGTTCTAGGTACAGGGTTTAGGACCTGGGTCTGATCAGCCTGCCTTCTCAATCTGAGTGCACACTGGAATCACCCTGGCAACGTTATAGTCAAGATATCTGGGCCTTACTTGTGGAGTCTGATTAATTGGCCCAGTGCAGGACCTGGCTTAAGTCATCTTGAAATTGGTTCTCTGTCAATTGTATGAAACCATTTGAGTAGATACATACGTAGAGTGACCACAGAATTTATCATCCAAGTTGGAATGCTCCTCAGGGTCTTCTAAATTTCTGCATTCTACTCTCAGGCTTTTGGTTTGACCTTTTGTTCCCAGGATTTAAGATTTTTAAAGATTAGGAATGTTAAGATCAACTCTTTGCACTTCCTTACATAAGCCAGGTTTTATGTGCTTTTAAACTCTTGAAACTGGCTTGATAATGTCTTTCATTCATCCCTCCCCTTATTTTCTAATTCTGTATTTTGAAGATACACAGCATGATGTTTTTATGTACATTTACAGTGTGAAGTGACTAGTGTAGTCAAATACTGTAAATTAACACCCATTATTTCATATAGTTATCTCTCTTTTTCTTCTTTCTTTTGTGGAAAGAATACCCAATGTCAATTCTTTCAGCAAATTTCTAGTATGCAGTACAGTATCATGAATGGCCGTCCTCAGGCTCTCTGTCAGGTCACCAGACTTACTCATTCAGGACAGCGCATCTTTGCACCTTTAGACTGTGTCAGCCCATGTCCCCAGCTCTACACTTAGAGGCTGTGTATTGTCATTTTCGCCCATCACAAAATTTTGGAAGGTTTTTGCCTGATTCCAGGGAGATTGTTAGAGGAAAATGAGAAGAAGTAAAGTGAAACAACCTAAGCAACGATGAATGAACAAAATCATAAAACTAAACTTGCCGAACAAATCCACATAAGGAAAAAATAGAAAAACATATTGAATTCATCAAAAATAAAATAAATCAAAGTGTTCTCAGAGGAAAGGACATGCACAATTAAGAAAACACTGGGAAAAAAATCTTAATGAAATCTGATCTCTAGTGTTAGATGCTATTTCCTAATCATATTTAGAATTTTATCTTGAATCAAATTTTCTGGTTGACATTCCTATTTGTTTCTCATTTAAAAGTAAATAATATATACTCCTTTGTGTATTACTGCTAACTCCCTTTGTCAGAGGCTGCCTGACTCGGATCACAGGTATTAACAGACATCCAAGATATATAATGATGTAAGAAGGACTTGCAGCATTGCATATCACTATGCAATATCAAAACATCTTATCCCTGGAAGAAACAACAGTGACCCGGAAAAACCTCCCCTCCCGAGTTGTGTTGCAAAGTAGGAAACCATTTCAGAATTAACCGTCTGACATTTGAGCCTCTGGGCTCAGACCACATTCCAGGGCCACCCCTCTTATAAACTGTATTGTGAGGATGTTGTTTTTAGGGTTATCTCTGCTTTCTTGTCCACACTGATGGATTCATGGATCAGTTACTGCTAGTGACAATTGAATTCTTGTTCTTTTTGCGGGGGTGGTGGGGCGGGGGAAAAACTGGGGATTGAAGGCTGAGACCACAGCTACATATCCCTAGTCCTTCTATGTCTTGAAGCAAGGTCTTGCCAAGTTGCAAGGCTGGATTTGAACTTTTGAACCTTTGTAGTAGCTGGGATTATAGGCTTATTGTAAATAACATTCTTCTATGGCTAAGTTGTCTAAGATGCAACCATTGTAATTTTTGCTTTTTTAAAACTCAGCTTTGAAGCGTCTTCTATGTCCTCATCAAGGTCTTTGCGCTGGTGATGTTTTGAGACCTGCTTTCCAAGGGACTTTATTTTTAAGTGCTTTTAGAAACTTTTAATTGGAAACGTAATTGTATATACTTAGAGGGTATACTATGATGACTCAGCACACAAATATAATATAAGACTATCAAATTAGGGTGATTAGTATTTCCATCTCTAAAAGGCTTTTTAGCACAAATGTATCGGTGGTATTTGGGCCAACAAGATTCGATATTTTTAACTGTATTGTCTCCCAAGGACTTCAGCCATGTACAGGCATGCCCACCTATGGTATTCTGTGTGGATGGCTTACAGAAAAATTATCATTGCTAAGGATTTCATGGACAGTGTTTTCAGGCTGCTGTGTTCTTTGAGTGCTGGGGAAGAGAAGCCTCCACATGTGGTTGGACGCTTGTCCCTTTTCTGCCTTTCTTTTCTCTTTACCTCCTATGTAAAGAGAAAGCAGCTCTCCCAGCTATAGTTTGTTAAGAGTTTGAATAGTACCTTTACATTTTGTTTTGGGGGTAATTAAACATTGCTTCTTGGAAATGTAAATACAGACTTTAGAATTGTGATGTGGTAATGCATTCGGCAGAGGAATTTGTTTCTGGAAAAGAAAAATATCCTGGAATGAGTTTCGGTTTTACAGATAAGGAAAGGCTTTATTCAGTGGATTGGAACAATGCAAGACCCTGTGCCCTGTGTCATTGCTTTCTCTTTTTCAGATGAGTGTACCCGGGCATAAGCCCAATTTCTAAAATAAAACTTGAAAGCAAATGACAAAAAAACAGAAATGGAACCCTGTAAACTAGGTTTTATGTTATGGCTTCCTAAAAATAATTTCCTTGTTATCAAACTAAGTTGAAGTACAGCCATCAGCTGACCGATGGGTTTTCCTCTGCCCTGAACCCCTGTGCTCTATCATAAAACCCCAGCTGTGGAAATCACAGCAGGAGGGACAGCTTCTTAAGTGATGTACAGGCTCTTAGTTGCAGTGGAGGTTGGACTATGCCTACTGTTCAGTAAGTTTCTAACAGTGTAAGTTATAGTGCAGTGTCTTCAGTTAGGTATGTCCAGATGCTTTCCAAGAATTTTGAGTAGTATTGTGTTGAAAATCTGGAGCAAGGTCCGGGGCAGGTGCTCAGTAGTAGCTCAGTAGTAGAGCCCTGCCTAGCATGTGTGAAACCCCAGGATTAATGCCCAGAGCTTCACAAAAAACTTCGCAGAACAGGAGTGAGCCACCATGTGTTGGTAAAACATGATGCAGCTAGTTCTCTTGTAATTGATCTAAAGGTCTTATTCTGTTTGAGTGTGAGGGGGCCACGACACAGTGCTCAGAAGTGGCCCTGAGCAAGTTCTTCAGGGGTCTAAGGAGTCTTTCTAGGGAAGTGTTTCCGGTGGTTTATACATGGGGCTTTGGAGAGGATTGGGCTGGGAGTCGGCCCTTCATTTCAGGCAGAGAAGTGTGGTGAGCTGGACACAGCCCTGCCTCAGGGGCCTGCAGAACTCTGTTCTCATCCTGAGCCAGTTGCTGACTAGCTGTGTGGGCGAATCACAGCAGTTGTCTCAGCTTCCAGTCTTCCTTTTCTAAAATAAGAATATTGCCTAATCTGGGTGGTCCCTTTTGACACTCTTGTGTTGGAGCCTGCTCATCTGAAGTTGGAGCTTGTGAGGCATTACTCAAGCTGTAGATACTGCTTGTGACCCAGGGAGGCAGCAATAAGCTGCTGAGTGGCCAGAGCAAGGTTCTCCCGGCCAGCCTCAGCTTCGGGTCCACAGAGGTCTTGCCTCATTCTTGTGGCATAGAGGGAATTTGCATATCATTGGTCCTTATTTAATTGTTCTTTTTTAAATTTAATTGTTCTAATAAGACATGGCTTAAGCCTTTTTCTCTGTGACACTTAAATGTTTTAGGCTTATTGACCCAGATTCTCCATAGAAAATGAAAAATTCTTAGGAGTTTTCTGGCAAAATTCCTGAAGTGCTCTCTCATCCAAGATAGATCCAAGGATATTTTTTCTCATGATGGGATGTCATTTCCTCTTTTTGCTTTTGTTCAGCCAATCATTTATTTAACAAATGGTTTTGAGGATCTGCTGCCATCTCATAATAATACCAGGTACAGGGACACAAGGATTAGTAAGATATACCTCTTGTCTTTAAGAAACTGTGTACTTGGGGGGGGGGGTGCTCCTTGTATGTTACATGAGCTGTGCATGAGCTGTGCATGTGTGTTCATATGTGCAAAGTGATGACTACCTTACTGTTAAGCTGAATATATAGAAAAATCATTCTTCTGTGTTGTCTGCATTGAATTTAGCTGTTGTATTTTCCCCTAAACAGTGGTTGTGAAAAAGAAATTTGTAAATAATGAGCCTCTGCCTTTAGATTTGCATTCACTGTGGCGATCATTTTGAGAATGTTGGACTCTCCGGGACATTTCTTAAGGCCCAGGTGTAGTATAAAGCAGAACTGTAAAACCACAATCTTTGTGTACTCGAAGGAACTTTACTTTTTTTTTTCTTGTGGCGTGAATTTTCTACCTAGTCAAATTTTCCTTTTTATTTTAGCTCAGAAGGAATGGAAGCTTCAAATTGAATTCTGTTATTACTCACTTAAAACTTACTGCCTCTGTAGCTGTCCCTTGGTTGTGTGTTGTTGCTTTAGGTTATTGTGTGAAAAGGCGAGGAATTTCCCTTAGGTAAAATTTCCCTTGCTTAAAATACTGTTTACAAGGATAGCCTTCAAGGTTTAAAAAATAGTTTTAGAAGAATTTTACCAGATTCTTGAGATCCTTTAGATTAGCTTCATTTCTTAAAAGTTTCTTCTTTTTTTTTTTTTTTCTTCCCAATTACTTTAGCTTAAGAAACAGAGTTAGGGGCTGGAAAGATAGCTCTGTGGCACAGCACCAGCCTGCCAGCAATTTCCAGTTCAAAAAGGAGAAAGAAAGAAAGAAAAAAAAAAAAAAGACAAACTGAGTTTGAAGGAGCTACCACATATTTCCAGGAAATCCATTAAGGGTTGACTTATTCAGAACAGTCTCAAAGTGAGGGCCTGGGTTTTCTGGTCTTGTTTTTCTATAGAAGTTATCCTTAGGGTAATTTCATTCTTAGAAGTCACATACAAGGCTTATATCAAAGCTTGAAGTCAGAGGAACTTTTGGATGAACATTTAGGTGAAGAGGTTTAGGATTTCCATGACTTTTAACTATTGCTCTCCTGGAGGGAGATAAGCACCTTGTGGTGCTCATGTTTTCAGAAATTTGGCCAAAATAGACTCTCCTGGTGAAGCATTTTTTCAATTCTACACCCACATGTTCAGTGCTTCTGTTATTCCCAGTGACACATTTTCCAAACTGTGGTGGATTGAATTTTTAGTTTTATTTCCTTCAATGTTGGCTTAGATACATGTCTATGGGAAAGAAAATTTAATATCCTTTGATTGAGAACTGATTTAAAGTTTGAATGGACACCATGTAACCATGGTGCTTATATTTGGTTGGTAAAGTATTTTGACCCAGTAAGAATGCATTGCTATGTCTCCAGATTTGACAGTGCTCATCAAGTAGAGTGCAGAGTGCTTCCCAGATGCAGCCCCGCCACCCACTTCAGGTCGTAGCAGCCAGCTGGTCTTTCCAGTTTCTTACTTATCCTTCTATATATCAAATGACAACAAAAGCATATTTTCCTCCCCTCTTTCCATCAGTGATGACAGCCCATGTCTACTGGTTTTGGTGCATGCCTTTATGTTTAGCTATTTCCTCAGGAAAATATAAAAACAATATTGAGTGTCATATTGTCCCCTAGAACCAGGTATAGAGGTGGAAGGAGAAAAGGTTTTAGTCATCTCCGAAACTTTGGATAGGTCATTAATTAATCAATCAATCAAAAGATGGAACCTTGCAGTGGTGAAGGGACTCTTGTCTTTTATCATTTTCCTGAAGCACTGATGAATTCTGTAGCTAAAGCCAACAAGAAGGAACTTGCTGTTGACCTTATTTTATTATTATTTTTTTAAATGTATTTGGTACAGAGTCTCACTACACAGATCAGACTCGTAGTGATCCTCCTGTTTCAGCCTCCCCAGTGCTAGGATTACAGGTGTACCCAACCATGCCCGCCCGGTCTCTATGGCCTGCTGAGCATGCCCAGGGGCAGGGCCGGCAGGGCCTGTGGTGCCAGGGATCGAACTCGAGTCCCTGCATTTGTCTCAGCAGGCTCTTAGTTGGCTGAGCTATTTTGCCAGCCCAACTTACTTTATTTATTTATTTATTCAGAGAACTTTTGCTTTTGGAATTAAATGTTTCTGTGCTTGTCATTTAACCCAAATTAAGCACTTTTTTTTTTTTTCCATGTTTCACTAAGACATGCAGTAAACAATTAACCAAAGACAGTTAACTGCTTTGTATCATATGCTGAAAGGATAATATTTGTTATCTTTCTTGGCTCCACCAGAGATGTAATCTAACTCATTGAGTTTACTCCGTGTTACAGGTTTTTTTGGGTATCCTTGTCTCTGAGAACAGGGTTGGATCTCAGGACTCTGCTTGGATCAAAAATTCTTTTCCTCCTAGGAGACCCTGTCCTTCATGTTTTGAACTTTAGCAACCAGAACAGTTTGGGGTTCTAAAATAAGGATGTGTATGAGCCAGCTTTGCAGGTACATAATCTTTTTATCCTCCACCTTCTCTACTCTGATGTGAGTTATAATTCCATATAAATAAAAGTAGTGAATCAGGTATTTGTCTGCTTGCAAAATGACATTTATTTACCTGAGAGAAATGTGCTGCAGGCACCACAGTCCTCCTGTGCACCATTCTTTCCCATGTGCTCTGTGCTGCTTGAGGGCCTGCTCTGCTCCCTTCCATGAGAGTCTAGCACAGTTTAGGAATGCTGGCGTGTTAATACAATTGACAGGGATGCAGGTAACCCGAGCTCAGTCTGGAGTGTAGGGTGACTAAATATCAATTAAGCTAGTTGGGACTTTGGTCTAGGGTAGTAGAAAAGAAAGCAAGGGGCCGGCAAAATAGCTCAGTGGACTAAGTGCCTGCTTTGGCAAGCTCAAGGACCAGGGTTCTATCTCTGGTCCTGAATGCTGCACCAACCCTCCAGCCCCCTGTGCACGCTGAGCCGGCAAGCAAGAGTCCCAGTGCTGGGGAGACTGAAAACAGGAGGATCACTACAAGTCTGAGGTGCATAGTGAGACCCTGTACCAGCTACAGGAAGGAAGGAAGGAAGGAAAGAAAGAAAGAAAAGAACGAGAGGCCATTGAGCCCCAGAGGGGACAGGCTTGCATGTGCATATTACCAAGGCATTACAGAAGGCATCAGGTAGAAAACTTTGGCAAAGTCTGAGTGAGCCACAGAGGGGAGAGAGAAACCCTGCATTACTTGTGTTTCATTACTCTAAATAGGTTTCTCTATAAAAAGTAAATTTGCAATTTGCAAGTGAATACATGTGACATTGTAATACACTTGATATTATAAAATGGTTTGGAGCTTAGTGTATTAAGGAAATACAAAGAATTAAACCTCTTATCAGTAATGACAGTATTTTAAATCAGTATTTTTTACACTGTATGATGATAAAACCAGGTGGGTGAGGATGTTGCTTTGAGACTTATTCTTCCATTTTCTGATCCTGTAGACTTCTCTCTCATCCTTTCTGTATACTCTAAGATGCCGGAAGAATTTAAAGATTAATAAGATACAGGTTTATTATGTCTATATTCTAGACACTGGACTCCAAACATAAAATAAGCAGTACATTATTCTCCCTCATGTAATAGAAATGTTTATGTAATGTTATGTGTAAATGAGTTCTGGGTAACTTGAGTGACGTGGAATGTGATAATAGAAGTTGCTATTTAAAGAAACCCTGTCATGAAACTTTTATATGACAAAGAACTTTGAAGAACTGAAACCCAAATAAGCACACTCATTTCTTTGACTTTTCCCAAGCAGGGCATCCTAGTCTGCTGTGTTTTTAATTCCAGTTGGCCAATCACCTGCCTGGTTAGTGGGGTCTACCATTAACCTCATGAGTGACATTGGAGCTCAAAAAAGGGCATAAGATATAATCTGCTGCTGTACTATCTTGGCTTTTAACTAGATTTCAATTCACTTGAGCTTGGGTGTGTGATTTGCATATTTCCTAGCAGAAAAACATCTGCAAGAGGATTGCCCGCAGATGCTCATTAAAAATCAGAGCAAATCCTGACACTGGCTCTAGCAGCAGGTGTCAACTTGCAGAACCCTTGTAAGTGGGCTGTATTTCCCATTTATATGAAGCTTTCGTGCTCTTTTCCTGCCACTGTGGAACCATAAACCTAGAAATTGTGGTAGGATGCATACCGCTCACATAAAGCCAAGGGGAACTGCTCATGAGCCGAAGACCTTGTACACTGAGAAGGAAAGAGCAATCCCAATTTGGGTTTATTTTGGTACCAGTGCATTTATGGAAATTAATTTATGCAAGCAAATCACTTCCTTAAATAATTTGACTTCCTGCAAAATATTACAACAATGTTTAGGAACGCCTTGACAGAGCTGGCATTTCTATTGAGATCTATTACTGTCGCCTCTGTTTCTCTACGAAGCTGGCCGTTATTAATGTCAGTACGGCAGCTTTGTTGTTGCATTGTAGGGCTCAGTGAGCTGAAGCCTGTGGGGAGCACAGCACTTGGAGAGAGACCCACGGCATAATAGCTGATTTCACTGGCACGTGTCCCAGAGTAAGTGGGGCTGTAAGCTTTTAGCGTAGTTAAAAGATGCCGGTCTGTTATTTGCATCGCTGTAATTGGCCACGTGGTTTCAGACCAAGCTTTCCATTATGCTTCCACCAAGAGCAGCTGGTGGCAGGCTGCACATTGCATGCGAGCTGGAGCTCTATCATCTGGTGGGTGTAATATGCTACAGTTCATCTTGGGAGCAATTTCTTATTAATGGTAATAATAATGCGCCGTCTTGGAGCAAGATAATGCTTGTGGTTATGAGAATGTGCAGAGGGAGTAGAGGCTGTGGTATGTGGAAGCGGAAAGCATGTATTTTATCCTTATTATTTAAGGATAGTGACAAGGCAGATATTTTGGAGGATGAGGAAAGCCACAAATGTGATTAGCTTAAGAGTCTTAAATAAAATGTATATAAAATTATAGCTTTTCAGTACACAGTAATGCAGTGTTCAATCTCTAGCTTCCTTTATTAGAGTATATATACTCATCCTTGGAGAAATTTTTGTTGTTGTTCATATTCAGCCCTTTCCTGCAGAGATGTGTTTCTGCCTGTCATCTTCCATTCATAACTGCTAATTTGATCATTCTTTCCACCACTACGGCCCCACCTGTTTTTCTTGAGTGTTGAATCATAATTTATGCAACCCTGTCTTCTTTTAACTTGCAGTTAATTTTCTGCAAGATTGAATTGATAAAACATTGTAAGATTTGTGGACAAAATAGAACACTCCATTAAAGCCACCCTCATTGATTTTGTTCTTTGGTGTTCAGTTGACTGGGCTGGGCTGGGAGAATGAAGGCATTCCATCCGCTGATAAGGAAGCCACTTGGAGATCCAGCCAGGCCCCATTTAACTTAGTTTTAGGATGGCAGTGCCTGGGCAGTTTCATGGCCTCTCTCTCCTATTTCCTGCGCCCTCCCTGCTCTTGCAGACGCTGTTACAGGTGGTTACTCTGCATTTTCAGTGGAACATTCTTTCATTTCTCACTGACAAGAGGATA